>CM045920.1:1880937-1939626 GCA_025169955.1 Salix arbutifolia | reverse complement strand
TCTACATGTAGTGCTGTTCTCAACAATGCTTTCCCAAACAGTTCTGTCTCTAGCAACCGCACCTCTACATCAGCTGCAACCAGTCATCTTACTCCAGAAATGGGTGCAGCAGATGATTCTCACAGCTTTCTCGGCCTAAATTTGCGTAAGTAGCTCGGATCATCACAAATTCAGGTTGTTAATGGTGGATATATACCTATTACTAAGGTTGGAGATATTGATCCAACTTTCAAAAGTATATTTGTCTCACCTGATTTATCTACTAGCCTTATTTCAGTCGGTCAACTGGTGGATGATAACTGTAACGTGAATTTTTCTCGTAATGGTTGTCTTGTGCTAGGATCAGGTGTTGGGGAGGATAATCATGAAGGGGCCTAAAGTTGGATGACTGTTTTCGCTGCATTTTTCCATTTCTAGTTGTCTCTCTTTTGCTTGTACTACTGTTCAAAATCAAAATGACATATAGCATAAACGTTTAGGCCATCCAAACTCTATTGTTTTATCTCGATTAGTGAATTCTGGTTTACTAGGAAATAAAATTAAATTCTCTTCTCATGATGCTTTGATTAATTATTCTACATGTAAATTAGGCAAGAGTAAGACTCTTCCTTTTCCTTCCCATGGCAGTCATGCTACAAAATGCTTTGATATTATCCATAGTGATGTTTGGGGTCCTGCACCGATTCTATCTCATGCTCATTATAAGATTTTGTGACATTTATAGATGATTATAGTCGGTTCACTTGGGTATATTTTCTTCGTTCCAAATCTGAAGTCTCTACGGTTTTCAAATCATATGTTGCCTATGTTGAGACTCAATTTTCTACTGGTATTAAGGTGTTAGGATATGATTCGGGGGGAATATATGTCACATGATTTTTCATGCTTTTTTTACAGCAAAAAGGCATTCTCGCACATCGTTCATGTCCATATACATCACAACAAAATAGGGTTGCTGAGCGTAGGAATCGTCATCTTTTGGATATAACTCGAACCTTAATGCTTGAGTCATCTGTTCCATCTAAATTCTAGGTTGAAGCTTTGTCTACTGCAGTTTATCTAATCAATCACTTACCATCCTATGTGTTGAATTTCGATTCCCCTTTCTATCGTCTATATCACAAGACTCCTAGCTATCATGATTTGCATACTTTTGGTTGCGTTTGTTTTGTTCATTTACCTTCTCCTGAGCGGCACAAACTTTTTGCTCAATCTGCTAAATGTGTGTTTTTAGGGTATAGTACTTCTCACAAAGGTTTTATTTGTTATGATCTAAGTTGTGATAAATTTCGTACTCTAGAAATGTTGTTTTCTTTGAAAATCAATATTTCTTCCTTACTCCTGTTGAATCTTCATCGGTTACTCCTATTCTTCCTCATTTTGAGGACGTGTCACCTTTGAGCGGTTCAAACATGAAATTGTGTATGAACGTCGTCGACCACTTTGCCTCTTCCGGCGACTGACCCACCACCTGATGCTGCTCCTGAGCTGCCGGTTCTTCACCGCTCTACAAGGGTCTCCTATCCTCCTGATCGGTATGGATTTTCTGCTACTTTATCTAATACACCTGTTCCATCATGTTACTCACAAGTTGTCCAGCATGAGTGTTGGCAGACAGCCATGCAAGAGGAACTTTGAGCTCTTTAGGATAATCATACATGGGATCTTCTTCCTTGTCCTCCCACGGTTAAGCCTATTGGGTGTAAATGGGTTTACTCGATTAAGCTTCGCTCTGATGGCACTCTCGATCGCTATAAAGCATGCTTGGTTGCTCTTGGCAATAGACAGGAATATGGTGTGGATTATGAGGAGACCTTTGCTCTTGTCGCCAAAATGACTACAATCCGTACTATCATTTCCATTGCTGCTTCCCAGGGTTGGTCACTTCATCAAATGGAAGTCAAAAATGCTTTTCTCCATGGTGACCCTTAAAGAAGATATTTATATGGCACCTCCACCAGGTTTGGTTTCCTCTTCTTCATTTGTTGTGTGTAAATTGAAGCGATCCTTATATGGCTTAAAGCAAGCCCCCCGCGCCTGGTTTGATAAATTTTGCACTACCTTGCTTCGCTTCTCTTTTGTGCAAAGCAATTATGATTCCTCTTTATTTCTTTGCACCACCTTTGCTAGTTGTGTTCTCCTCCTGGTTCATGTTGATGATATGAGAAAAAAGGCAGTAGAAGAGGACGGGCACATACTCCTATTTGAATAGTGCAATCCCTCTTCTTTATTTATTGCAATAATTTGAAGTGTTACATTCAAATAAGAACTCTTATTTGAATAGTTTGCCTAACCCTCAGCAGTTTCGGAATTGTTCTCCTGGAAATAGTTTGCGCACGCAAAAATGTTGATCACTCACAACCAGAATCTGAAAGTCATTTGCTCAGGAGGTTACAGGAGAAAGCTGGACAAGACAGGCTCATAGACATTGTGAAGAATTTGGATGATCAGTACATGCAGAGTGATAGAGAGGAAATAATCAGGATGATAAAGATTGCTGCGTGGTGCTTGCAAGATGACCCAGAAAGAAGGCCTCTCATGTCACAGTTGTGAAGGTGGTGGAGGGTGTAATGGAGGTAGATTCAAACCTCGTTTATAATTTTCATCATGCATTGATAACTCCTGCTGCTGTTAATCACCCTATTTTATCAGCACAGCCACAAGCATCTGTTCTTTCTTATCCCAGATGATGTAGTAGTGAATCTCTCTTTTGACCGATACAAAATTCATCAAGCCTGTCGGCATTTGTATTGTTTTTCCATGTAATCCTAAACTAAGCACAACTATTTTTTGAGTGTCCATTCTTACGTCTCATAATAAAGTTTGTGGAGTTGTTAGAAATTGCAAACCAATCATGAATGAGCTGATGGCTATCATAAGAGTTGAGAATTTAAAAACCTGTATGTGAAACTATATTTTTTCTTTCTTTTTATATACAAAATAAATAAAGCCTGGAAAAGGCAGAACCAACAGCTTAATGGGTCAATTGTAAACTGATACATCAGAAATAGAGGGACCAAGCAAGAGCAACATAACCCAAAGGCTGTAGCTTAAAACAATCAGAGATCATCCCTGGTCAAATCCATCATATCCTCAAAACAACAATTGACTTCTTAATGCTTTAAACTGCATGTCTCCGGGCAGCTAATTTTATTGATAGCTGGAGTCCATGTTGTAACCCCAGAGGATGAATCGCCAATCGGCGAGTCCCAAATATTTGAGAGGTAGATCTTCCATTTTGCATCTCAAATTGAAAGCAGTAGAGTAAATAACTTCCTTTTCCACTCCAACTCTTGAAATGGAGCTTTTGAAAAAGTTTACCTTCAAACCTGAAACAACTTATCAAAGCACTGGAGAATTCTTTTAATATTTGAAGAGAGGAGGGTTTTTTTTTAGCTGAAAATGAGGATGCCATCCACAAATTGGTGGTGAGTAATTTGCATCTGGTTCTGACCAAGACTGATTCCTTCAGTAAGTCCCATGGAAACAGCCTTTTCTAACATTTTACTGGATCCTTCAGCAGCAATGGTGAAGACAAATGGTGACAAAGAATCCCCTTGACGAAGCCCCTTTTCCATAGCTAAATCTTCAGTGGGATGCCAATTGACCAAAACTGATAATCTAGCAGTAGAAATACATTGCCTTATCCAACCTCTCCATTTAGAGCCACACATTACCTTATCAAGCTCTAAATTAGAGCCAGACCCCATGCATTCCATGTCTTCCTAAATGTATTCCTAAAAAACTGAATCAAAAGCTTTATGAAATCCTGCTTGAAAAGAAAGCCCTTTGTCTTCTTCCTTTTGATGTGGGAGGTCACCTCATTAGCAATGAGGACACTATCCAGGATTTGTTTTCCTTTGATGAAGGTATTTTGATAACTCCAAATGACTTCAGGCAATACAACTTTCAATCGATCAGCGAACACCTTGGAGATTATCTTGTATAGGCAACCAAATAGGTATGAAGTCTTGAAGCTTGTTGGCACCAGCAATTTTGGGAATCAATGTGATGAAGAGTTATTATATAATTCCAGTAGGTAAGGTGCCAAACGCATTAAAATTTCTAACCATGTCAAAAAAACCCATGCCAACAATGCTCCATGCTTTCTTTATAAAAGAAATTAATGCCATTTGGCCCTGATGCCTTCTTTCCATCACTTTCCTAAATAGATACCTTAACCTTCTCCATAGAAAAGGGGTCTACTAAGCAGATGAAGAAGAAGGCAAATAGCTTATGAAAATCAAGATTTGAACTTGAAGGTCTGAACTATGTAGACCCAGAAATGATTGGTCAAAATAGATGCATTGTTAAGAGGATAGATTAGTGATTTGGAATTACAAAGTTATATGAAATAAGAATGATCTCTTTCCATTACCTTAATCTCTATTATTCTTATTCATATTATTAACTCTTTATTGAATATATTGTATGTTTCTATATATACAGTTTCATAAAACAATCATTATTTATCACGACCCGATTCCCGGATCCGTGACCGGCACATAGGCATGGTCCCCCTCCAAGGCTCCACACCTATGCGAACCCAAACTTACAAGCTTATTATTCATATTCAGAGTTCAACGCAGCGGAAATAACAAAGTAAACTTATAATATAGTTCGATTGTCTTAATACAAGAGTCGAAAACATCTTATTATAATTGTGGAGCGTTAAGTAGACATAAAAACAAAAGTGTCAATTACAACCAAAATAATAAGTTCTGAAATTTCAACAATAATAATCTACTAACAAGCTACGACCCTGAAAATAATAAATAATGAGGGGGTGAGTTCAACAACTTAGTGAGTAGATAACATCTAATATACACATACGAGATAATACAACAATGAGAGGTATATTATCGAATCGACTCGGAGTTCTTACAAGAAGTTTCTCAAATTGGTTATAACAAGAATGTAATAGGTAAAGCTCGTCAGAAAATCAGAATGCAATGAGCATGAGGCTCCATATTGTGGGATGATCATTCCTTACAGGTTGGTGACTCCCCCGATCAACTAGGGTTTCAGATACGATGTGCACAAAGGCTAACACTACCCTGTTACCGTGAGTATTCTGACTGGCATACCTTAGGTATATATATCATAATCAAACAAATATATTCATATCTCAAGGCTCAACTCATGGCATCAATAAAATGAGGAGCTATCAATTCACAATCATATATTGGCTCATATAAAAAATGTATATTCAACAAATGATTATGCTTTATCGTAACAAGAATAGTAATCAACGTATATATTATCAAGAAGCATAATCCAAATACTAGCAAATCAAATATTTATAATATTTCCCATGCATATTAAATATTATCAACTCACCTGACTCAAAAGTGAATAGAATTCAAAAGCAAAATGATGACGGAATCCTACTGACGTACCGCGGGCAGAATATCAGGATTATCTGAATATATAAAAGAACACATACTCAAAAATGACTCAAAAGAATTAACATCTCTTTAATAAATGTATCTAAGAGTTTAATTCATAATCCTATATGTTTTGAATCAAACTATCTATTTTTCGCAAAACTTAAAACAATGGTTTCTTCCGAAGTCTAGTTCAAAATATACAATTTGTAAAATTGATAATAATTCATAAAATAAGCTTCAATTATCCATCAAACCAATCTGAAATACTAATATTTCACCTAGGGACCATTCTGAATTTTTCTTATATTTTTAGGGTCAAATTGTAATTTTATCAAATTTAATGCCTAAATTGAATTCCTCATAAATTCATAACTATCCTGAAATTTTGTCCATAATTCATCCTCAATTCTGTCCAGAATCTCGAATTTCACTCCAGGGACCAAAATGTAATTTTCCAAAGTTCAGGGACTAAACTGTAATTTTCCAAAGTTCAGGGACCAAATTGTAATTTTCACAAAAGGGACCAAAATAAAATTTCATCATCTTCAACCTCCAGCCCAGAATTCCAGCAAGGTTTTTTCACCATTTCTCAACATTTTCTTACACCAAACACATCAATTAACTTCAAAATTATCTAAAATCAAATCAATTAAACAATTACCTAATACATTAAACCCTAAACATCTCAATCCATCCATCAATCAAACCCAAATAAAATCTATAAACCTAATCACCAATACAAACAAAAAGCTTAACTAATAAATAATATTTTTACATAACAACACATACACATTACCTTAATAACTTATTTCTCCTCCTTCCTTTCTCCTTTCCTCTTTTCTCTTCTTCTTCTCCTTTCTTCTCTCTTCCGTTTATCTTCTCTCTCAAATTTTTCAGATTTACTTCTCTTATTTTCTTTTTCTATTTATATTGTACAAGTTACTACTATACCCTTAATTCATTTATATCTAATCTTAAGTCATCAAGGGTATTAATGCCTTTTTTCCTATTCAAAGTTTTCAAAACCCTACATTATATATATATATATATATATATATATAATTACCCATATTAATTAAGAGAAACATTGGGTTAATCTTGTCATTTCCTAATAAAAACATTGGAGCATTTAAATAAATAACAGTTGAAGGACTGAGGTATGATTTATGAAATAAAAAGGGACTAAGTTATTATATCACTTAAAAAGAAGGGACTAAATTATTATTTACTCATTCTATTACTTCAGTCCTCAAGAAAAAGAAAATTTTACTTCGTAGTTCTGTTGCTCGCAGCTTTTTTGTAGATGAGCAGGAATACTTGCAGGAGTACTATTATTTCAGCACTAATATCTACCACTAGAATCTGTTAAAAAAAGGCTTTTTAACTCTTAAAATTTGGGTGCTCGGCCTAAAAGAAAAAAGAAATGGGCTAAGCACATGTAGTTCTTCTCACAGTTGTTTGACCCGGGCCTGTAGTCTGAGCTGAAAAAATCTCGAGCACTAAATCATCGAATCGAATTAACTTGTAAGTGAATTGAATAGCTTGGTTTTGCTGGTAAGATAGGAATCGAAATTCAAATCATTTTTAATATCGAAAATCAGGTTTAATAGCTTGGTTTTGCTGGTCAATTCCCGACCTTGGTACTCATGTGGATGTAGTTTATCCTGTTAAAGATGTGGGGTAACATTTGCCTTATTCCACGAAAGTGTGGTTGGACACCATGTTTGAACTTTCAACTCAAAATGTTGAATCACAAACGAATCAGGCAAATGCATGAAACGGAAAGAAACTTTCCTAATTGGAATCCAAACTTCTTCCTCCTCTCAGCTAAAATTATTCTGCTTCAATGTCTCGGATAATATTACTTATGCATTTTTCTTCTTTCTTGGTTGCTCATCTGTTCATCTCAGGTATGGTCAAAATTCTGTGGCTATCGCTCTTTTCTTTTATTTTTCTTTAATATCAAATTATCTAATTAAGTTGTTGTTAACTTGCTATGGCATGTTCTCGCTAAGCAGGAGTTGTTTCAACAACATTTACGATAACGAACAGTTGTAACTACACAGTGTGGCCAGGAGTTTCCTCATCGGATCTCTCTACAACTGGTTTTTCCCTTGAAAAGAATGAGTCAACGATCTTAAAAGCACCAGCTTCTTGGTATGGTCAGTTTTGGGGCCGCACGTATTGCACCGAAGACTCCTCTGGAATTTTCTTCTGCATTACTGGCGACTGTGGCTCCGGCAAACTGGAATGTTCAGGCAGTGATGGTGTTCAGGCAACGTTGGCAGCGTTCGGGCTTGGCAATTTAGATGGCCTTGACTATTATGATGTTACTCTTGAACAAGGCTTCAACCTGCCATTGCTAGTTGTGCCTTCTAGTCAGAACTGTTCAAGCACAGGATGCATTGGCGATGTGAACGAATCATGTCCTACAGATCTTGATGGTACAGAAGTGAAGAGAGCGGGATGCAAGGGCGCTTGCATCGCTCTTGGCTCGTCCATATATTGTTGTAATGGCACAAAATCAACAGGCAGTAATGACAGCTATGGTTATGATAGACGCAACACCTACTATTGTCCATCAACCGATTACCAAATTATTTTCTGCCCAGGTAAATCTGCCTTTTTTCAGTTTTGTAAGTTCCGAAATTTTTTTCTTAAGCAAATAAAAATTAATGTTTAAGGGTAGCTTTTTTCATCTGAAAGTCAGGGAAAGTCTGCATATTTTCTTTCTATTACTGTCCATTCTTATAAATTCATCCATCACAGAGAATATATTATCCATCTTATTCTTGGTTTCCATAATGAACATACTTCTTAAATCATTTTGTTTTGCAGGGAAGTCAATAAATACTACTTCATATAGGCCCAATCCTATAAGAAACACAACAGGTGTCACGGCAAACAACTCTCGGCCATCATCAGGGGAGATACCACCAAGTTCTATGCCTGGAATAAGGCCAAATGCTACTTCAAGAAGAAAATGGGAGCCAATTATAGCAGTTGTAGGTGGCGTTCTTGCTATCATTTCTTATGTAGTTATTGTTGTTTTGAGGGTCAGGTGGAGCAAGTCCGAAGATACCGAGGAGGATGAGGAAGATGATCATATACAGCAGGTTCCAGGAATGCCTGTGAGGTTTTCGTATAGAGATCTTTGTATTGCGACCGATGATTTCAAGGAAACACTTGGAAGAGGAGGCTTTGGTTCTGTGTTCAAAGGAGTACTCCCAGATAGAACTGGAATCGCTGTGAAGCGTCTGGATAATTTAAGCAAAGGAAAGAGGGAATTTTTAGCGGAAGTTGAGACAATTGGAAGCGTGCACCATTTTAACTTGGTGAGACTGATAGGATTCTGTGCGGAGAAATCATACAGGCTTCTAGTATACGAGTATATGAGTAATGGATCATTGGATAGTTGGATTTTTAGGAAAAGCCAGACATCTTCCCTTGATTGGAAGACACGAAAGAAGATTATAATTGACATTGCAAAAGGGCTGGCCTATCTTCATGAAGAATGCCGTCAGACTATAATCCACCTTGATATAAAACCGCAGAACATACTCTTAGATCCAAAGTTCAATGCCAAAATCTCTGACTTCGGATTATCTAAGCTGATTGATAGGGAGATGAGCGAAGTTCAACTTTCAATGAGAGGAACCCCTGGATATCTTGCTCCAGAATGGCACAAAGTATTAGGTCACGTTACTGTAAAAGTTGACATATACAGCTTCGGAATTGTTCTACTGAAAGTAGTTTGTGCTCGCAGAAACGTTGATCACTCGCAACCAGAATCTGCCTTCCATTTGCTTAGAATGTTGCAGAATAAAGCAGAATACATTTTGGGATATTTAGATGAATATATTCAGAGTGATAGAGAGGAAATAATCAGGATGCTAGAGGTTGCTGCTTGGTGTTTGCAAGATGACCCAGAAAGAAGGCCTCCCATGTCAACAGTTGTAAAGGTGCTGGAGGGTTTAATGGAGGTAGATTCAAACCTGGTGTATAAGTTTTCACATGCACTTACACCACCTTCTTCTGGTGATGCCCATATTTCTTCAGCACCGCCCCCAGCTTCTGTTCTTTCTAATCCTAGATGATGTTGTAAAGTTCCTTCTTTTTTCCCAAGAGAAAAAATGGAGCAAGCTTGTCATATATTTGAAAGGCTCTTCAATTTCAACCTGTTAAAAGCAATAAAACTCTCAAGTGTTGAGAGTCCTAGTTTATTTCAAATTCATGTTCTTGTAATCCTTATATAAGGAACTTTTCAATTCAATAAAGTTATGCTCTTCCCGTAATATTATTCTTTTTGTTCATCAGAATTTTTCCAGTTTTAATTCCCAGATTTCAATCTAAACAGTAACTGTTTAGATTGAAATCTGTTCAAACTATTGAATTTTAACCCTTTCCAGCAGTAATGACAGTATATTCAATTCAAAAACTCTTCAATTCTGCAATTCTAGCTTCAGCTTTCTTGAGAATATAATTATTAAAAAAAAAACCAGAGTCCTCTATCACCAGTAACAACTAGAGCAACTTTCTTAACAGGCCTAACTTTGGTTAAGGTATATCAATATCATCAGTGAAGCTGTTCATTGATGTTATAAAGAACTTCAACAAGAGTCTCAGAGAAAGGCCTCCCATTAACAACAGCTTCTTGTGCTCTCCTCACATTAGCAGCAGCAACAAGCTTCATGGCCTCTGTGATCTTCAGTGTGTTTTTCACTGAATCTATTCGACTCCTAAGCTCCAGAAGACCACAGTGAATTGGGGTCGAAGAAGAGGATCTTGAAGGATTATTTGCAGCTAGCGAGCTTGGGGGATGAAAAGGGTTGAGAGAAGAGAGAAAACAGAGTGAAATTGTGTCTCAAAGTGAAGATTTTGAGGACACCCACATTGTTGGATGTGAGCAAGGCATGGTGAATTTGTTGAGGCTGTAGTTAGCCACGAGAGAAGAAGAGAAGGGAAAGAGGAGTTTCTTGGCTATGTTGTTTTTGTGTTAGTGGCCTCTCCTTTTCTTGTTTAAGGTTTGTGGTAAGGGGGAGAAAGAGAAGGAGAAATGAGTGGAGGGAAAGGAAGAGAGTGGATGAGGTTTTGAGATAATGATTTTGACCGTTGGAAGATTGATTGAGACATCAATTAGCATAGACATGCTTTGTTTGTGATCTGATTTCTTTTTTTCAAGTAAAGTCTATTCAATTCCTTTTTTGTGATTAAATGAGTGACCTAAATTCTAATATGGCATGATCTCAGATGAGGACTTTGGTGGCAGTGGACAGCAGAATGATTCTACACATTTTTGAACGGTACAAGGAGCTATGCGACTTGGATGCTCTCGAAGCAAGAAAATCAACTCTGACCAACCATGGGATCCACCCCTATGGCTGGTTCTGTAGTTTAGCCCTTTAGAGCACTGTCCCTACATCTATCCAAATCCTACCATTCTGAACAAAAACCAGAGAAAACTTACCAAGTCTTTGAGTTCTACGATGAGTCACCATGCTAATCATCCAAAATGAAACCTTCACAACATGCAACATATGCATGTCTCATGAACCAAACCACCCTCTGATGCAACACAAGCAATTACACAACGAAATTGATCAATCTCTTGAAAATTTAACAAGTACTATCAAGAACTAGTATGGAAATCACTCAATCACACAAAAAGAAAAAAAAAATGCATAATATGCGGCAACCTTAAATAAAAATTCATCTATCCCAAAATAATATTAACAACTGGGTTATATAGCAGAAAACAATATATAATAATTTTACCTGTTCAACATACGTTCGAATTTGTTGGAGGATAATTGAAAGGGTCAAAAGGCCGATAAAAAACATGATAGCAACGTCCAGTCTTGCCTCTACCCCGTAAGGCCTTGATTTTCCAGGTCAAAATGGCAGTCGAATTGAAGCGTTCATCACAGGTCACAAATGATGGTCAACCCAGGTCATCCCGCGTGAGCCAACCGACCAAAATAAGGATGGATCGTGGGTCACACTGGCCTATCCCGACAACAACAAGGATCAATACCACATTTTTCCAAGTTACATGGAATTCAATAGACGATGTTAAAGTCTTCCTCCTGCTTCTGATCTGAGTATTGCACTTCAACACCAACTAAAAGGATTATATATCCCTGCGGATTATCTGCGAGTCAAACGGAATTTTACGAGTGTGAAGACTGTCCTTTCATTTTTCACGCTTGAGTTTCTAGGCAATTGCGCATGACTTTGCTTCAAAATGTAAACTCCTACGATTTGACCATGTCATAACTTTAAAACACAGAAGAAGAAGAAGAAGAAAGAAAACTTTCGACCCAAATTCATAGAAAGTGTGAGATAAATGGAATTACTTTAATTAATTCCAGTAAGCGAAGCTCGAAAAATATTCAATTAATTCTTTTAAGGGTATTATAAACACTGTTTCTACGTACGGGGTAATGCAATACATATGCTTCTTGCATGTGGAAAACCTAGGCATGAAACATAATTGACAACGTCGGTCCCTCCCAGATTAAATGGAGTTGGTCAGGAATCTTGAACAGCTTGTCTTTTATATCAAAATAATTGTCATGAGTTGTGTATTATTGGTACAGTGTGCCGAAAGAGGCTTGTGCTCCATGATCGAGCTGGAGAGTCTTTAATACAAACAAGGACCTTAACAAAGTCAATCCACCCCCGTGTTCCTTGAATGTTTCTTCTCTTCTTCGAGCTTGCAACTCGACAATCTTAATCTGTTCATTTATTAAAATCATGAGATCTAGGCACACAAAGATTTGAATTAAAATATAATATTTAGCTATTTCTTAGGGCAATTATTTATTTTATTTTGGATTTTGCTACTATTTAAAAGGCTGCTGTTATTATGATTCAAATTAAAGGAAATAAGAAAAGAAGAAGGAACCACACACTACTGAACATTATGAATATTTCTCTACATGTCCAAAAATAGCCCACAACAGAGGGAGGGTCCAACAGTCAAAACACTACAGGACATTTGTATATTCTCGGTTGTATTGTTAGAGAGTCCGCAAACCAATTTTTATCATGTCCAGCCTCCAACTATATATCCAGATCAAAATCCAGTTTGATTAAAGGATCATCCCTGTATTTCTTCTTTAATTGACTATTAAGTATAAGGTAGTATGTTCATGTATAAATTTAAAGCTCAAAATATTCACTTGACCATTCTATTCCAAAAACAATAAGCATCAAATCCAAATAATTTTTACTTGAAGAGGTATATTGAAGAATATAATATAAATTATATCTTAATTTTTTCTTAAAATTTAAGTTTTTAGGTGATATATTTTTTTAACAATGAAGGCAAAGAAAAATGAGCCGTCTATGCAAGTGTTTATCGTTTTTTTAGAATGAAATATTTAAGCTAACCATGCAGTCAATCGTAGCACCAAATTCAGCCCCTTTGAAATTGTGTACGGGTTTCTCCCACGATGTCCTCTCGACCTGGCTAATCTCCCGAGCAATTCCAAAGTTCACCACAAGGCAGAAGACCTTATCACGCAGCTGCAGGACATCCATAACCTCACCCGACAGAATCTGTTGGAATCTGTTACCAAGTTCAAGCACGATGCAGACCGCAAACGGCGCATGGTCGATTTTCAAGTGGGTGAATTTGTTTGGGCTGTGTTAACAAAAGATCGCTTCCCCGCAAGCGAGTACAATAAATTGTCCGCACGGAAGATTGGTCCAGTGGAGGTTATTGAGAAAATTAATTCCAATGCTTACCGTCTCAAGTTGCCTAGTCATATTCGCACAGCAGATGTATTTAATGTTAAGCACCTAATTCCTTTCCGCGGGGACTCATCATCAGAGGAATATCTCCCGAATTCGTGGTCGAATTCTTCTCAGCAAGGGGAGGATGATGCGGACAGGATAGCAAACACATATTTGGAACATTTAATGCACCCAAAGCAACAGGCATTTTAAGTTTCTCCCGTTCTCTTATTGAGTTTTTATTTCCCCATTAATTCTGGACTGTTTCCAGATTTAATGGACTTGTTATGAGTGTTTTTATTTCCCCATTAATCCTGGACTGTTTCCAGATTCAATGGACTTGTTTTGAGCGTTTTTATTTCCCCATTAATTCTGGACTGTTTCCAGATTTAATGGACTTATTATGAGTCTAAAGAGTTATTGTTGTAGGAGTCTAAGAGTTACGTTTTTGGGTTGTTATGGGAGTCTAAGAGTTACATTTTCTTTGTATTTAATGGATTGTATCCACGTTATAGTGGACAGAATGAAACAAGAAAAAAACTCTTTGAGTAGTTAACTCAAAACACCTCTCTTTCTTCTATTTTTCTGTGGAATTATAGATCAAAGAAAACCTTGTGTGCTATATACGTGTGAGTTCCGTTTTATACTGCATCAGGTTGGTATCAGAGCTCGGTCAGAAATCATCGACATGGCACCAAAAAGACGTGTGAACCTACCGAACCTCCGTGAGCAACCAGTGAATGAAGTTTATGAGCGCGATGAGATCGCACGACTACAGCAGCAAGTCGAGGCATTGACGCAGCAATTGGCAGCAGCAATGGCTCAACATCGGGGTCCAAATCCACAAGATGTGGAAGAGGAATCCGAAGAGGATGAAAATCCTTTCGCACCTCAACCAGCACAACGAAGACCAGCGAATGATGAATCAAGGCGTTGGGAAACAGGCCTCAAGGTTGACATACCAGAGTTTCATGGTGGTTTACAAGCAGATGAGTACCTCGATTGGATCAATGCGGTAGATGAAGTTTTGGACTTTAAACAGGTCCCAGAAGACAGACGAGTAGCCCTGGTTGCAACAAGGCTGAGGGGCCGGGCTGGAGCTTGGTGGCAACAAGTGAAGAAAACGAGGACTATACAAGGAAAGGGGAAGATCACATGCTGGGACAAGATGAAGAAACACATGCGTTCTGCGTTCCTACCATACAACTACACACGAACACTTTACCAACGGTTACAAAATCTAAGGCAGGGGAATCGCTCAGTTGATGACTACACTACGGAGTTCTATCAGCTAGTATCGCGAGATGCAATTGCGGAGGATGAGGAGTCATGAGTTGCCCGATACATTGGGGGACTGCGGATTCAATTCCAAGATGTCCTTAATATGTTTGAAGTACTGAGTGTATCAGATGCCCACCAGAGAGTTGTGCCATTAGAGAAGCAACTAGCGCGCAGGAATACCGGGGTAACAAGCTTTGGAGGTTCTGGCGCAAATACTAGCAATGTCAGCGGGCGAACAGGGAATATAAGTTTTGGGGGGGGGGAAGCACAGGAGGTGCAAGTAGCAGTAACACACGACCAGCCGTCCCACCATCTACATTTATCAAACCTACCGTGCCTACACACACAACAACACCAAACACAGGGTTTCGTTGTTTTAATTGTAGAGAACCTGGACACAGGTTCGCAGAATGTAAGAAAGGACCATGAAGGGGTTTGTTCTCAGAGATGGAAGAAATCAGCAGGGAGCAAGATGGTGATGTTGAGACAGAAGCAGTTTACGATGAAGAAGAGCGTGTAGAGGGGGATACTGGACCAATGTTAATGGTCCGACGCAGTTGTTTGGCACCACACGGGGTAGAGGATGATTGGATGCGCACTAATGTATTCCAGTCCACTTGCACAATTAGTGGGAAGGTCTGTCAATTCATCATTGACTCAGGTAGCTGTGAGAACGTGGTGTCCGATGAGGTGGTCCGTAAATTACACATGACAACCGAACCACACCCTAGGCCATATAAACTGACATGGCTAGATCGGAGGAGTGATGTTACAGTATCAAAACGCAGCTTGCTGTCCTTTTCAATTGGGACAATATATAAAGATCAGATTTGGTGTGATGTGGTTTCCATGGATGCCTGTCACTTATTACTAGGCAGACCGTGGCTATATGATCGGCGTGTGATGCATGATGGGTTCTTAAATACATACACCTTCGTGTTCAATTCAGTCAAGGTTGTGTTGCTGCCAAAGAAGGAGGTTACGGGTAGTCCTTTGACAGGGGAAACCAGTAATTTGTTGACAATGGCTAAATTTGAGGCAGAAATTAGAGAGTCAGGGGTGGTTTACGTGCTGGTTGGAAGAGAGAAAATTGAAGGTGGCACTGTCCCGAGTGATGCGGAGCCACTAGTACAAGAGTTTGGAGATGTGTTTCCAGCTGAGTTCCCCGAGAACTTGCCCCCATTAAGGGACATCCAGCATCAAATTGATCTAGTTCCAGGTGCCAGCTTGCCCAATAGGTCGCATTATCGAATGAGTCTGAAGGAACACGAGGAGTTACGACGCCAAGTAGAAGAATTGCTAGCAAAGGGGCATATTCGTGAGAGTCTTAGCCCATGTGCGGTGCCTGCCCTTTTGACCCCAAAGAAAGATGGAACGTGGCGAATGTGTGTTGACAACAGGGCCATAAATAAAATTACAGTTCGTTACAGGTTCCCGATTCCACGATTGGATGACTTGTTGGATCAGTTGAGCGGGGCCACAATATTCACGAAGTTGGACTTGAAGAGCGGATATCACCAGATTCGTATCCGGCCGGGAGATGAATGGAAAACAGCCTTCAAAACTCGGGAGGGACTCTTTGAGTGGATGGTCATGCCATTCGGGTTATCTAATGCCCCCAGCACGTTCATGCGGGTGATGAATCAAGCACTGCGACCCTATATTGGTAAGAGTGTAGTTGTATATTTTGATGATATCCTAGTTTACAACATTGATCCTACAATACACTTACAACATCTTCGGGAAGTTCTGACCGTGTTACGTAAGGAACAATTCTTTGCCGCAAAAGAAAAATGTGTGTTCTTAACTGATCGGGTCTTGTTCTTGGGTTACATTATCTCTAATGAGGGGCTCTCAGTTGATGAAACAAAAGTTGAAGCCATCAAACAGTGGCCCCAACCACAAACCGTGACTGATGTCCGAAGTTTCCATGGGCTGGCATCATTCTATCGCCGCTTCATTCCTCACTTCAGTAGCATAATGGCCCCAGTAACTGATTGCATGAAGGACAACAATGGCAGGTTTGTATGGACCAATGAAGCCGAGATAGCTTTCCAGGAAATCAAGAAACAATTGACCACCGCTCCAGTACTTGTCCTGCCCAACTTTTCAAACCCATTTGAATTACACTGTGACGCTTCCAAGCTAGGAATTGGGGCGGTTCTAAGCCAAAATAGCAGGCCTATCGCTTTTTTTAGTGAGAAGATTTCGGGGTCAAAATTACGGTATAGCACCTATGATATTGAGTTTTATGCAGTGGTTCAAGCAGTACGACATTGGCGACATTACCTGTTTCTCCAGGAGTTCATCCTATTTACTGACCATGATGCTCTCAAACATATGGGAAGTCAGGATAAAATCTCATCCCGACATGCATCTTGGGCTGCATATTTACAACAGTTCACTTTTGTCATCAAACATAAAGCGGGAACACTGAACCGAGTGGCCGATGCCCTTAGTCGAAGAAAGAATCTACTGATTGACATGCGTATCAAGGTTTTGGGTTTCAATTCCTTTCAAAATCTATATGCATCTGATCCTTTTTTTGCTGCTGTATTAGGGAAGATCCAGAACAACCAACAAATTGACTTTGTTCTCCAAGATGGGTTTCTTTTCAAAGGCACACAACTGTGTATCCCTGAGTGTAGCCTCCGGACCAAGATAATACAAGAACTACACCAAGAAGGGCATGTGGGCAGGGATCGGACTTATTTGCTAGTGGCGGCATCTTACTTCTGGCCATCCCTGCAGAAGGAGGTTAGTCGTTTTGTGGAGCGATGTAGGGTCTGTCATGTGGCCAAGGGAGGAGCCACCAATGCTGGTTGTACATGCCACTTCCTGTTCCAGTACGCCCATGGTCCGACATCAGCATGGATTTTGTTCTAGGCCTCCCGCGAACACAACGGGGATTCAACTCCATCTTTGTGGTAGTGGACAGGTTTTCAAAAATGGTTCATTTTATACCATGCAAGAAAACGACAGATGCTGTTAGCGTGGTTGATTTGTTCTTTAGGGAAATTTATCGGCTACATGGGTTGCCGGAGTCCATTGTGTCAAATAGGGACACTCGTTTCTTAAGCCATTTCTGGCGAAGTCTATGGAAGATGGTTAATACCCACCTAAATTTTAGCAGTGCTTATCATCCCCAGTCCGATGGACAAACCGAGGTGGTGAATCGATCATTGGGTAATCTCCTTCGCAGCTTGGTGGGTGATCAAATAAAATCATGGGACAAGAAACTCGGTCAGGCCGAATTTGCTCATAACCATGCAGTCAATCGTAGCACCAAATTCAGCCCCTTTGAAATTGTGTACGGGTTTCTCCCACGATGTCCTCTCGACCTGGCTAATCTCCCGAGCAATTCCAAAGTTCACCACAAGGCAGAAGACCTTATCACGCAGCTGCAGGACATCCATAACCTCACCCGACAGAATCTGTTGGAATCTGTTACCAAGTTCAAGCACGATGCAGACCGCAAACGGCGCATGGTCGATTTTCAAGTGGGTGAATTTGTTTGGGCTGTGTTAACAAAAGATCGCTTCCCCGCAAGCGAGTACAATAAATTGTCCGCACGGAAGATTGGTCCAGTGGAGGTTATTGAGAAAATTAATTCCAATGCTTACCGTCTCAAGTTGCCTAGTCATATTCGCACAGCAGATGTATTTAATGTTAAGCACCTAATTCCTTTCCGCGGGGACTCATCATCAGAGGAATATCTCCCGAATTCGTGGTCGAATTCTTCTCAGCAAGGGGAGGATGATGCGGACAGGATAGCAAACACATATTTGGAACATTTAATGCACCCAAAGCAACAGGCATTTTAAGTTTCTCCCGTTCTCTTATTGAGTTTTTATTTCCCCATTAATTCTGGACTGTTTCCAGATTTAATGGACTTGTTATGAGTGTTTTTATTTCCCCATTAATCCTGGACTGTTTCCAGATTCAATGGACTTGTTTTGAGCGTTTTTATTTCCCCATTAATTCTGGACTGTTTCCAGATTTAATGGACTTATTATGAGTCTAAAGAGTTATTGTTGTAGGAGTCTAAGAGTTACGTTTTTGGGTTGTTATGGGAGTCTAAGAGTTACATTTTCTTTGTATTTAATGGATTGTATCCACGTTATAGTGGACAGAATGAAACAAGAAAAAAACTCTTTGAGTAGTTAACTCAAAACACCTCTCTTTCTTCTATTTTTCTGTGGAATTATAGATCAAAGAAAACCTTGTGTGCTATATACGTGTGAGTTCCGTTTTAGACTACATCAGGAGCTCTCTTTATCGTCATTGTTCATAGCTTTTGGGGTTATCCATTCTTGATTCCAAACTTTTCAAGGGGCGATGATTGATTATGTAGAGTGAAGTTATTAGCATCCTTAGTACGTTTTAGCATCATTAGTAATTTTTATATAAACATTAAAGAGCTCTAAATTTATCTATTTAATTCATTATTTCATGAAATATTAAATTCATTATTTTCACTGTATATATATGTATTTCGATAAAAAAAAAAAGAAAAAACCCAATAATAATATCCTGTAAGTATTCACAACCTTCAATCTCCCGTAGATTGGCTACGTTACATGTTCTTTAAGCTTATGTCGGTAATGTAAACACAGTTTTTCAATGTAAACATAATATGTGCAGTTTAGTGTGTAAAAAATTCATATTTGAACTTTAAACACAACAGACAACGTCGGCCCCTCCTCCATGCTTGAAGAAGACTGCATGTCTTTTCTCGCAATGTATTGGACAGATTTTCTGAAGGACTCTTCACCAGATGTTTTAGATTAAATACATGAGTTGTATACTGCTGGTGCAAGGTAACTAAACAGACTTGTATTCCGGCCATTCTTGAGCTTCAAAATCTGAACCCTATTTAACACAACCACGGTCCTTGACAAAGCCAGCCAGTTCAATAAATATATATTTCTCTCTTCTTGCTTCTCACTCAGATTACGACTCCACAATCTATGGATCTCATCTGTTTCTTCATTGCTCATTTATTCATATCAGGTAACTGGTCATGGAGATGGAATAACGCTTCTATGTGTTTTCCTTTCTACTTTTGGAATCTAAATTAACAAGTTATTAACCATCTGCTAGCAGGTGTTGTTTCAACAACTTTTTCAGTCACAAACCTATGCAACTACACGATATTGCCAGGGTTTCCGGGAAATGAAGATGATCCTCCTGCCTCTGCCTCTAGCTTCTCCCTTCAAAGGGGACAGTCAAAAACCATATCCGCACCAGCTTCCTGGGGTTGTCCTTTTCGGGGCCATACATATTGCACTGAAGAATCCACAGGAAGCTTCTCCTGCATCACAGGTGACTGTGGTTCTGGCAAACTAGAATGTTCAGGAAACGGCACGGCTACTACTTCTGCCAAATTGGCAGAGTTCAAGCTTGATGATTCTGGTGCGCTCTTTTTTTCTTTTTTCTTTTCGAATGTTAATCTTGCTGTGCCTTCAACCTGCCTTTGCTTGTTGCGGTCTTCTGATCAGAATTGTGAAGGTACTGTAGGATGCGTGGTGGATTTGAACGGAGCATATCCTTCAGAGCTCAGGGTTAATAGAACTTCCGATGGGGAGATCGATGCGTGCAAGCGTGTATGGCAAGGCTTCAAGATCGATTACCAAATTATTTTCTGCGCCGGTAAATTTACCATTTCTGAATCTTGTAGCAAATATTTTGAGTTTGGTGTTCTATTCTAAATCATTATGATATGGAGGGATTGTTTGGTTAATTAGATGAAATCATGTAAAGTTAAAGTGTTTTGACTAAGACATCCTCAATGATTATTCACTATTAAGACTTCATGATTACAGCCATAAAATTATTCAAAAAGATTATTAATATACTTCTTTAAATCCCGCCAATGGCATTCCAGTTTAAAAAACATAATCAAAAGTGTCAATCAGGAACCCTTATATTTTTAATAAAATTACAGTGGATTACTTTTAATAATATTACAATATTTGATAATATTGAACTTACTTGGAATTCTTTATCTCAATCAAGTGCTTACCAAAAAATAATAAAAATTGAATTTTATGTATTATAATTTTAATGACTTTTAAACTTAATTAAACATCATCGTTTTTATTAATACAAATGTAAAATTAAAAAGAAAAAAAATAGGGTGTTAAAATGAGAGATCGATTTAAAAACAAATTAAACTATCATTACTATTTACAAAAAATATAAGAAATTTATATCATACTTGAAATCCATAATATTTATTAATGTAGCAGAGGCTAAGTGATTTTTTTATTTATTATAAGAAAATAATTATATATTTTGAGAATTAGATGAGAAAACCAAATGAAATGCAAACAATTATTTATATTTTTTTAAGAAAATAAATACAATTTATTTTGTTTTTACACAGTCTCTTATATATTAACCAATACACATGCCAAATTTGAGATCACTAGACTGCGCATTCAAGCAATCAAATCTATAATCCCTTCCATGGGATAATTCAACATAAAATGTCTTCTACAAAGAAAAGAAACGTATACAAGACAAACTGAGGATTGGGTTTGGTTTCGGTCAGGCCCGGGTTGATTAGCTACCCGAGCTAGCCGGGTTTTTTTCCTTTTCTGTTGAATTAAAAGTAAAATTATTAAAATTGATCCATTGTATTTTTATTAAAGATATAAAGCTTCATGATTGACACTCCACATATTATTGACAAACTAGATCATAGTCTAAAACTCGTATATATGACGACTTTATAGAGTTATTGTAATGCAGAGACGTTCGGTTTCTTTCCAAGTAAACTGTTGAAGAATGGTTTCGTCCTTTCATCATTGGTTTTTTGATTGATTTATCCATTTGCAGCGAAAACTACTACTCCAAGAAGACGTTTGACGCCATCCGAGTCCACCACAACCTCCACGACAGTTTCAGTAAATGCTTCTGCAAATGGCGCTGATTCGACGTCCGAGTCCACCGCAACCAGCCCCACATCCTCAGCGAGAGCTTCTGCACAGGGCTCCAATTCAGAGAGCAGCGCAACAGTAATTACAAGTAACGTCACAGTGAAAACGCCAAGCCTTGTGTCATTCCCTCCAAGCCCTTTGCCAGATGAGAAATCACCAAGCCCTTTGCCAAAAATAAGGCCTAGTACTGCTTTAAGAAGACGTTTGGCACCAATTATAGCAGGATTAATAGGTGGTGCTCTTCTCATCATTTTCCTCATAGTGATTCTTATTTTGAGGGGGAGGTGGTGGGGGGAATCTGAGAAAAATGAGGATTTGGAAGCTTATGGTATAAGGCAAGTTCCAGGAACGCCTGTGAGGTTTTCATATGAAGATCTTCGTGTTGCAACTCATGATTTCAGTGATAGACTTGGAAAGGGAGGTTCAGGGTCTGTGTTCAAAGGAGTACTGCGAGATGGAACTCATGTTGCTGTGAAGAAGCTGGAGAAATTAGACCAAGATATGAGTTCGTTTCTAGCAGAAGTTGAGGCAATTGGAAGCATCCACCATTTTAATTTGGTAAGATTGATCGGATTTTGTGCAGAGAAATCATCTGGGCTTTTGGTTTTCGAGTATATGAGCAAAGGATCCCTGGATAAATGGGTTTTCAAGAATGACCAGATATCTTGCCTCGATTGGCAGACCCGCACTAAGGTTGTGCTTGGCATAGCTAAAGGGCTGGCTTATCTTCATGAAGACTGCCAGAAGAGAATAATTCATTTCGATATAAAACCGCTGAACATTCTCTTGGATGAAAATTTCAATGCCAAAATTTGTGATTTTGGGTTATCTAAGCTAGTCGATAGAGATATGAGCCAAGTTCAAACCCGAAACAGAGGAACCCCCGGATATATTGCTCCAGAATGGTGTAAATCACCATCAATCACCGTAAAATTTGACGTATACAGTTTCGGAATTGTTCTCCTGGAAATAGTTTGCGCACGCAAAAATGTTGATCACTCACAACCAGAATCTGAAAGTCATTTGCTTAGGATGTTACAGGAGAGAGCTGGACAAGACAGGCTCATCGACATTGTGAAGAATTTGGATGATCAGTACATGCAGAGTGATAGAGAGGAAATAATCAGGATGATAAAGATTGCTGCGTGGTGCTTGCAAGATGACCCGGAAAGAAGGCCTCTCATGTCAACAGTTGTGAAGGTCTTGGAGGGTGTAATGGAGTTAGATTCAAACCTCGTTTATAATTCTCATCATGCATTGATAACTCCTGCTTCTGTTAATCACCAAATTTTATCAGCACAGCCACAAGCATATTAAATGTAACACCAGCAACCACAAAGACCACTTTGAGACTGCAACGGTCAGAAATGAAGAAGATCAGGATATGTTTGACATTCCAGAAATAGAAGAGTAAATCAGCCTGCAACGGTTAGAAATGAAGAAGATCAAGAGATGGTTGACATTCCAGAAATAGAAGAACCAAAATAGAAGAACCATAAAGAGAAAATCAAGAAGTTCTGCTGTATCACTGCAAGATTGGAAGCTAATCAAATCTGCTGCTGAAAAATATCAATGTAACGGTAACAAATAGATACTAAGATAGAAACTACAATCGTGGCAAATATATTGCCTTGTCTGTCACCTCCCCTGTTTTTAGAATACTTTCTACATTGTAAAAAGTCTATATATACACTTGTAATTGTAACTCTCTTCTCACGTTGGAAATAATAAAAACGACAGTGAAGCATTTTTCACATTCTCCAGTTTATTCTTTTTGTCTTTAAGCATCTGTTCTTTCTTATCCCAGATGATGTACTAGGGAATCTCTCTTTTGACCGATACAAAATTCATCAAGCTTGTCAGAATTTGTATTGTTTTTCCATGTAATTCTAAACTAAGCACAGCTATTTTTTGAGTGTCCATGCTCACGTCTCATAATAAAGTTTGTGGAGTTGTTTGAAATTGCAAACCAATCATGAATGGGCTGATGGCTATCATAAGAGTTGAGAATTTAATAACCTGTATGTGAAACTGTATTCTTTGTTTTTTTCTTTTATAAACAAAATAAATAAAGCCTGGAAAAGGCAGAACCAACAACTTAATGGGTCAATTGTAAACAGATAAAACAGAAATAGAGGGACCAAGCAAGAGAAACATAACCCAAAGGCTGTAGCTTAAAACAATCAGAGATTCATCCCTGGTCAAATCCGTCAGATGCTCAAAACAACAATTGACTTCTTAAAGCTTTAAACTGCATGTCTCCGGGCAGCTAATTTTATTGATAGCTCGAGTCCATGTTGTAACCCCAGAGGAAGATTCGCCAATCGGCAGTCCCAGATATTTGAGAGGTAGATCTTCCATTTTGCATCTCAAATTGAAAGCAGTAGAGTAAATAACTTCCTTTTCCATTCCAACTCTTGAAATGGAGCTTTTGAAAAAGTTTACCCTTCAAAATGAGGATATCATCCACAAATTGGTGGTGAGTAATTTGCATCTGGTTCTGACCAAGACTGATTCCTTCAGTAAGTCCCATGGAACAGCCTCTTTCTAACATTTTACTGGATCCTTCAGCAGCAATGGTGAAGACAAATGGTGACAAAGAATCCCCTTGACGAAGCCCCTTTTCCATAGCTAAATCTTCAGTGGGATGCCAATTGACCAAAACTGATAATCTAGCAGTAGAAATACATTGCCTTATTTAACCTCTCCATTTAGAGCCACACATTACCTTATCCAAGCTCTAAATTTAGAGCCAGACCCCATGCATTCCATGTCTTCCTCAATGTATTCCTAAAAAACTGAATCAAAAGCTTTATGAAAATCCTGCTTGAAAAGAAAGCCCTCTGTCTTCTTCCTTTTGATGTGGGAGGGTCACCTCATTAGCAATGAGGACACTATCCAGGATCTGTCTTCCTTCGATGAAGGTATTTTGATAACTCCAAATGACTTCAGGCAATACAACTTTCAATCGATTAGCGAACACCTTGGAGATTATCTTGTGTAGGAAACCAAATGGGTGTGAAGTGTTAAAGCTTGTTGGCACCAGCAAAAGCTATCATGGAAAGAGAGAACAAAAAAACAGACATAAAAAAAATGAACCAAATTCTACCATAGTTCATTTTTCATCACTCGATTTTAGACCACCATAGTTCATACAGAGAGATCACCCAATAGACACCGAGCAAAACTAATCCCCAGCTTACTAGAACAAAATCAATGATAATTAGTGAAACTATCACCAAATTCTCTGCTCCACTCCTATGCATCTGGTAGTTCATTCTAATTTTGCACCTCTTTAATAAGGAATTAGAGTTTTCCTTGTTGTATTTTGATGGCCATGTCCCCAAATCAAGTCCATGCATCATGACATATTTTACCACATCTCAACATCCTAAAATAACCTTCCAATAGGCCAAACATATTCAATTCTATTAAGCATCGTGTGACCCTTATCAAGTGCATCTTGCCTCCTCATTCCTTCAATTATTCCATTGTCGATAAAAAAAATCTATCAGCTCCTCCCTTTCAATCCAATCATCTTCGGGAAATAATGCACAGTATAAGAGACATTTTTGTAGTGGTAACCCATCATCTAACTGATCATAACTAACCCTCAATACCTTGAATACCTTCTCATCCATGTCCCTATATCCTGATTCTTCCAATTGCTTCAATGTACTCCGCCACTCATTTAGATTATCCACTCCCCTCAAGCTTCCTGCCAATGTAATAATACCTAATGGCAAACCAGCACATTCCCTTGCAACAACTTTTGCAATTCTTTCCACAACTAGTGAAAGTGTTATTTCATGTCCAAGTTTCTCCATGAACAAGGTCCAAGCTTCTCCCTCAGAAAGTGGCTTCACTTCGATTTTATGTTGGCAAGAAATCTGCTGACAGACCCTTTTTGATCGAGTTGTTGTAATCAGCTTGCAATCCTTTCAACGGGACAGGAATTCCCACTTTGTGTGGCTCAAAACTATTCCACAAATCATCTAAAATGAGAATCCATTTTTGTTTCTTCCTTAGTTCTTCAGACAATTTGGCAGCTCTATACAGATCATCATCCTCGCTTGAAAGGTCTAGATCAAGACGTTTGGCAATAAGATTCTGCAATCTATTAATGCTCAAATCTTGAGAATAGTCACCCACCAAACATGATCACAAATATCTGGTGTTTTTAGAAGCTCATTGTGGATATGTTGCAGTAATGTTGTTTTACCAACTCCTCCCATCCCGTAAATGCCAATGGTTAGGACTTCATCATCCATTAACAAAGACCATATCACTTTCGTATTCTCTATAAATGCTTGACCCACTAGCTTCTTTGAGCTAGTAGGAAACGAAACTCCTCTAGTCTTGTTGTCTTTTAGACTTCCAAAAGATCTAGCTCTTGCGCTAGCCTGCACTGTTGATCTTCCACTTTTCTCTAAAACCACCTTCTCTACTGGTTTTGTCCTCACACCAATCATGTCCTGCGCAGTATGCACTTGCTCTGTTCTTGCTATAGTCTGAAATGCATCATGCCCACTAGATCCTTCACCAATGTCTTCCATGTCATTTTCCGCTTGTAAATGCGACTGAATTCTCTCTTCCCCGGCACCTTGTGCCATGCCTTGAACTCCCACTTGTGTCCTTCCAGCACTCCCTGCCAAATTGCCAAGTACTGCAGTGCTTTGTTCCAACGCTCGATCCACTGGTTCTGTCCCAAGTCTGATCTCGAGTGCCTCTTCGAAAACTCTATGTTCTTGTGCTCTCATTCCGGTCATGCTTACTACGTCGTTTCCTGCTACTGCATGTGAAGAAATCCTCTCATCCTCTACTCCGGCTTCTACAACCTGAACTTCTCTTAGTACCCTTCCAATATCTCCTCCCATATTTTCATTCTCAGTGTTTTGTTCCTGTGGACAGGTTGAAATTCCATGGTCATTAACATTGATTGAACTTGCTGTGCTTTTATGTCTTTTGTTACCACCAGACATAGATGTCAAGGCTGCTTCTTTAACTGCTTTAGCCACCCTACGACAAATGGCAACACCATGCCCTCTCTCTCCTGATAAATGCCATTTGATCCTTGAAATGGAAGTTTTAACGGCATATGTATGTGGACAAAAACTACACTTCGTGCTACCATCATCCATGTATTCAACAAAATTCCAAAATGGATCATTTGATCCAACCGTTTCGACCTATAGAAAAAAAGGGGTCAAAATATAGAGTAAAAATCAATCAAAATATATAATAAAAATAAATGGGGGGAAATGATGATGATAATTCAGTTATACTTCTTACTTGTTGAGTATTTAAACCTCTATTTTGACTTTGTAGGTAACTGTCAGGGCCAGGATTTGAGGCATTTGGCCTAGCAGTTTGATTTTGCAATACATGGACCTGGAGGGTTCTCCATCTGTGATCTATATAAAAATGACCTTTCAATAATTGGTAGTCTCTCTTAAGCAGTAAAAATCAATGGTGTATCTAATTATCAAAAAGGTATTAATACCTAGTAAATTTGCCAATGTTTTGAGGCACCAAGTTCTCTTGTTGCATATTGTCTATGTGAGGAATCACAGAAGTTTGATCGACTTGTCCTTGATTAGGAATATACTGAAACCTGAATCCAAAATCATTCGCAAACAATATGAATCATTACAAACTTATGTTTAGCTTGCTGGGTTCATGTTCAAGCTATGATGTTTATTTCCCGATAGAAAACCTAAATTTGTTTTTACAGAAAATACTAAACATGAAAAATTGGATACCGGGGAGTAGGTTGATTGAAGCCACCATGTTGGGAAGTGGTTGCATTCTGTGTCATATAGACATGCCCCGGCTGAGGTTGATGAATAAAGGAATTCTGGTGCCTGAAAAATATTCAATAATTAAAACTTAAAATATATTCTCACTTGGTTGATTTTCTATTCCCATTATGTGCAGAAAAAAAACAGAGAGAAAGAGAAAGACTGGGAGCTCAAAACGGCTTGAAATTTCAATTTGGCTGATCAAATATGTCGAGTATAAGATGATAGGAACTGTTTAACTATTGGAACCTCACTTTCAAGAATGGAGGAAATGTGTAGAAATTAAAAAACAAAAAGTCAACGAAAGTCATCAAAACTGACTTATTGACCAAAAACTGACACTATTCAAATTAATTTCTGGAATTGCCCAGAAATGAAGAACAAGCAAGAACACTGCCCAGAATTTTAAGAACACGCAAGAACAGAATTTTGATTTCAAGAAGCAGAATCGAGGTAAGGTTACTGCCATCCCTTTTCTTTATTTATAGCAAAAATAAATGATTACAAGAGTTCTAGTTGATTACAACTTCTTCTTGTACTAGATAAGTCCTAGAATTTAAATTGCACCTAAGCTAGAAAGCATGATCAACATGATCTGAAATAGATAAAATTCCCTACAGCTAATTCAATATTAATCTAAACATTAATACTAGAAATCAAATAGGACTCCATGCTCTAATCTTCAATCTGTTGCAGCCTTGATATCCATGATCTTCAACAAAATGGATGTAAATGAAATCGAAAGAGAGAATTTGGAGAGAAACTTGAATAGTTGGCAGAGAGAGTAGCTCTTTATATGGATACATGTTGTTTTTGCTCTCGATTATATCAAGAAAATTAGCACAAAGAGATAGGGCACCTTGAAGATGAAGTAGGCTCGAATAACATGGAGTCAGAACAATCTCCAGAAACTTGAAGATTGTGTGGAGGAAACTGTGGGAACCTGAACTCAGAAGAAAAATAAAGCTTTGTTATTAGTTGAAAACACAAAAAAAACAAGTACATGCTAACTGATATAATCAATTGCAATTCTTATGCTGGATTAACTTCCCAAATTGAAATCCTCAAGCAAACGGCTGCATACCTCGAGGTTTGAGAAGACTCTGGCAAAATGGTTGAACTTTGTGGATCATACGGGTTAGGCGTGATCGGAACTTGATTAAATTGATATGGAAATTGTCGGGAGCTATAATAAAAAAAATCATTATAATTTTTGGTCAAGTTTATTGTTTTCACGATTAAAGAAGTGTATATTTGAGGTTATTACCATTGATTCATTGGAGGTTGAGGTAGCATCCCAGGCACTTGATTGCTCATTGCTATCTGATTAGTCCATTGTTGGTCACTAAATTAGCAACATTTGTTAGTAATTTCTTTATACAATTGTTAGCTGTTAATCCACTAACAATTATCATCACTAACAAGTACAAGAAGGAGAAGAAGAAGAAGTTAAATAAATAATGATGAATATCATTTACCTTGATGGAGTTTGAGGCCAATTTGGTCCATTTTGGTTGATCCATGATGATGATGTTCCATCTAAACCTCCCATTGTTGTCTGTTTGTTTAAAAATAAACAATTTGAAGCAAACTTTTTGAATCAATTGGTGATATAGCAATACAAAAACTTGCTAATTTAATGGACATTGTAGCAAATAGCAATGGTCACCATGGTTTGAGGAAATGTAGTTGGAAACTGAGTTGTCTGCTGAATACTATCATTGTTATCCACCAGCAAGTTCTGTCCAGATTGATCATTACATAACATGGAGCTTTGGTTGACTGGAACCTCCTCCAGTGGCGACCTGCTTCCATGGTCATAATAAGGAAAACTGTAGAAAAACTAATTGCAAGCAATGATCTTCTGATAAAATATGCTTCAGAATGACGTACGAGGGAAGCTAAGATATTAATGTATCATGTTCCAACCGATTCAATGTAAAGTTGACATCATCCTCCACAGAAGATGGTGGAGCTCCTTCCATCTGACAACAAGTACAAGATGGTTAGTATGTTCCATCATTCGAATTAATTTTGCTAATTACAGAAATTAATTCCCTCTATTTTCACCCTTTGTTACACATCAGAAAACCCAAGAAAAATAATAATTTATATGCATTTACTCGCTAATTTACCCATGCATTGTTGCGGTAACGTATACTTTAATTCTTTCTGTTTGTTTTTCTTAAATAGTGATTAAGCAAAACTGCAGCTTGTTATATGCTTTTACTTACTCGTGAGTTTTTGCGGGTATTTTATTTATTTTGTTAACTTGATTAAGAGTTTTCCGAGTTGCGAAGAGAACATGAGCTAAAATTCGAGAGAAAAGAAACCATTTTTTTTCCTGCAACTCTATTTTTCTGTAAGGGAAAATTGTAGTCACCACGGTTTGATCAGGAAATGAAGGTGGACGCGGAGTTGTTTGCTGAATACTATCGTTGATCACATTGGTATCCACCAGCAAGTTCTGTCCAGCTTGATCATTGCATAATACGGAGCTTTGGTTGACTGGAACCTGCTCCGGTGGCAACCTGCTTCCATAGTCATAATAAGGAATATGCTTAAGAATGGCATACGAGGGAAGCTCAGACATATTGAAGTTATCTTCTAGTGCTTGAAAACCGAACTGATTGACATCATCGTCCATAAAAGGTGGTGGATCTCCTTCCATCTTACCACAAGTACAAGATGATTAGCATGTTCTGAGGTTTAAAAAAGAAGAGAAATCACGATGATTAGTAGTACTCTATATATATATAATACACAGAAAATCTGATGTTTTGCCTTAAAAAACTAGATATTGTTTTGTTAAAAAAAATCCACAAGTTCAATATAGATAAACACCAGAAGGCATGGATTAGAAAATCTGAGAAAAAGATCAATCTATCTATCATGGATTTCTTTAAAGATTCAAAGAATAGTTACGGATAATAAAAAAAAAAAAACACCAACAAGATGAAGCATAAATAATTAAGACCTACTTCAGTGCTGGTTTGCTTTAGCCGTAGTCAGCAAAACAATAAAATAAATAAATAAAAACAGAGATCAGAGAAGAATATATGGTTGAAGAGAATAATAAAGCTGCAGAATGCTTGATTCTAGTTCGTACGGGTGAGATGTTGGAAAGGAAAATAGGGAATTGTATAATGGGATGAGATGTGGGAGAGAACATTTATTAATAATTAATTAATTATTGTAATGTTTGCTAGCAATGAAGTTGCTGGGAAGGAACCCACCGTCGACCTACCACACATTATATTAGAAGATAACTTGTGGAGCTGGCAAACCCAAAGGCGAGATATTAATTCCAGGGTAAATAATCGGATTGAAAAATCATCTCAAAAAATTAGAAAACAATAGCAGAAAATAGATTCAGCAAATCATCTCAAAAAATATGTTTTTATTTATTTTTGAAACACAAAATGCCAAGCCAGCTGTTAGGGAAGATATCAATTGAAAAAAATAAGAAACTTGTATAAAAAAATAAGCCAAAATCAGAACTTAAATTGATTTAGTAAAATTGATTAATCCAATTAAAATCTTGATAATTTAATTTAATTTCCGGCATCATGGTTGACCTATTAATTTATATAAAATTTACACGAACTGATTGCACTAAACACTTGTTTTGTTTTTTAGAAAATGGCTTTACGCCTTTTTTGTTTGGTAAACTATAAAAAATGCTATGAAAATATCTATAAGACCAAAAAAAAAATAAGCATGTTTTTTTTAGCAATATTAAAAGTAATTTAAAAATAAAATGATATTTTTAATGAAAATAATTGGCTATATACCCATCCACGAATGATAAAAATTAAATTCCTGAAACTAGTAGAAGAATCGGGAATAGGGGAGCTGTTGGAGGGGGGCAAAGTTGCAGAAGAGGACGGAGAGTTTGTAAATTGTGTTGTTCAACGTGTCTTGTGCTCAATTAAAGTAGAAGATCCTTCACAACAGAGTAACATTTTTAAATCTTGTTGCAGTGTGCAAGGCAAGGTCTGCGATTTAATTATTGATACTGGGAGTTGCGAGAATTTTGTGTCTAAAAGGCTGGTAGAACATCTGAAGTTACGGGTTGAAAAACACCCCAAACCTTATATGATTGGGTGGGTGGATAAAAAAAAGGGCCTAAAGTAAGTGTGACCGAAGTGTGCAAGGTTTCTATTTTGATTGGGCAACACTATCATGATGAAGTGATTTGTTATGTGGTCGACATGGATGCTAGTCATGTATTGTTGGGTTGTCCTTGGCAATTTGATGTGGATGTGACCTATCGAGGGCAGGAGAATGTATATGTCTTCAATTGGGAAGGCAGAAAAATCACCATGGTCCCTAAGCAAAATTCAAGAGGAGTCTTAGGTAAAGGTACGGTGGGGGATCACTCATTACTCTCTTTAGTCACTTCCCTCCCAGACTTGGACTTAGAGCTGAAGGAAGCACATGAGGTTCATGTGGTAATTATGCGGGCTCTAGTGGTGACAGAAAGGGAGGCACGAGAACAGGAAGTACCTAAAAAGGTGCAATCTCTTTTGGCCGAATTTAGCGCGTTGGTATCTGAGGAATTACCAAATGATCTCCCTCCGTTGAGAGACACACAACACCAAATTGATTTAGTTCCAGGAGCAAGCTTACCGAATCTACCGCACTACCGAATGAGTTTGAGAGAGAATCAGATTTTACAGGAAAAGGTGGAAGAACTACTAAAGAAAGGATTTATTCGCGAGAGCATGAGTCCATGCGCTGTACCCGCCTTACTGGTTCCAAAGAAAGATGGAAGTTGGAGGATGTGTGTTGACAACTGCGCTATAAACAGGATAACAGTTAGGTACAATTTTCTGATTCTGCAGTTAGATGACATGTTGGATATGTTGGAAGGATCAAAATTGTTCTCCAAAATTGATCTACGCAGTGGGTACCATCAGATTCGGGTGAAACCAGGTGATGAGTGGAAAACAACTTTTAAGACTAAGGATGGGCTCTATGAGTGGTTGGTGATGCCATTCGGACTATCAAACGTGCCTAACACCTTTATGCGGCTCGTGAATTAGGTATTACGACCTTTTATTGGGAAATATGTAGTCGTTTATTTTGACGATATATTGATATACAACCGAAGTGAAGGTGAGCATATGGATCATCTAGGAGCCGTGTTGGAAGTATTGTCTGAGAATAAGTTGTTTATCAACTATAAAAAATGCAGTTGGCTGACCAAAAAGCTATTATTCTAGGAGTATGTAGTCAGTTCCGAAGGAATATTGGTGGATGTGGAAAAGGTAAAGGCCATCTATGAGTGGCCGCCACTGAAGATCGTAGGGGATGTAAGAAGTTTTCATGGATTAGCAACATTCTACCGTCGATTTATTCGAGATTTCAACAACATTGTGGCCCCTATAACTGAATGTTTGAAGAAAGGAAGGTTTGATTGGGGCATAGCAGCTAATACTGCTTTTGCCGTAATCAAGGAAAAATTGTGCACGACTCCCGTCCTTGCCTTACCCAGTTTCGAGAAAATATTTGAGGTAGAGTGTGATGCCAGTGGGATTGGAATAGGAGCAGTTCTCTCATAGGAGAAGAGAACAATGGCCTTTTTCAGTGAAAAACTCGATGAAGCACGACGGAAGTGGAGCACTTATGATCAGGAATATTATGTCATTGTGCGTGCTCTTAAACACTAGGAGAATTATCTTATTCAGCGGGACTTCATATTATATACTGATCATCAGGCGCTGAAATATCTAAATAGTTAGAAGAGTCTGAGTAATATGCATGCCCGGTGGTCAACCTACTAGCAGAAGTTTCCTTTCGTTCTGAAGCACAAGTCCGGGGCCCTGAACAAAGTAGCTGATGCATTGAGTCAGAGTGCCAACTTGCTGGTGACTATGCAACAAGAGGTTGTTGGGTTTGAATTCCACCAGATAATTAATTAAATTCTGATAGTTCTTGGGGAAATGCAGCTGAAGAATTAGAAACAATTAAGGAAAAATGTCGAGAAAAATCAAAATTAATTTCCAGTTGCTAACCATTTTTGAAAGCAAAGGCTTTGAATATTCTAAACATACTGTAGCATGTACCACGTCTCAAGCTTCTATACAATAATATTCTAAACATTATTGTAGCATGTGCCATGTGCCATGTCTTTTAAAGAATAATATAAAAGAAGAAGGACATTTCATCCGCATTTAGAAAATCATGCAAATTACTTTCATATAGAATTATTCGGAAATCAACCATTAATATTATCATAAAATAAAGCCAATCTCTTACCATGTGCCTAATTGGTAGCACTGCAGGGTCTCGACAGCACATCCAGAGAGTGAGTGAGAGAGAGAGAGAGAGAGAGAGAGAGAGAGCTTGTACTGAAAGAACAAAAATGGACTCCGAGCATATATTTGGAGGAGCTGTAGCAGCTTTCTTGTTCGGGTTTGTTGTACTCTACAGTTCAAGAAGGAGAGAGAAGATCAAAGCTTCAGAGAAAACTCCAATCAAGAAAAATTTGAAAAGCTCTGGAAATGGAGTGTGCAGATCAAATTTTGCTGGAAATACTGATGTGATCATCGTAGGAGCTGGTGTTGCTGGTTCAGCTCTTGCTTATGCTCTCGCAAAGGTAATTACCTCTTCCACAATGGTAAAAGAGTTAATTCTAAGTGCCTGATCTTGCTTATAATTCAAAGACAAGAACCTAGTAAACATTGTCTCCTCCTGCAACTGCAGGATGGGTGGCGCGTGCATGTCGTTGAAAGAGACTTGACTGAGCCCGACAGAATTGTTGGTGAGTTCCTGCATGCTGGGGGTTGCATTACATTGGCCGAGTTAGGCCTTGAAGGTGAAGAATTACTAGCTGTAGAAATTTTGTTGAACATACTTTTCCGTTGAATTAATCAACAACTACTCTTATTTATGTCCAACATTTTGTGTGGTAACAGACTGTCTAGATGGGTCTGATTCTCAGACAGTCTTCAGTTTCGCTGCAGTTCACAAAGATGGGAAAAGAAGTGCAATTTCATATCCCTCCAATGCGAGTGGCAGAGGCTTTCACCATGGCCGCTTCGTTCAAAAACTGCGTGAAAAAGCTGCATCTCTTCCCAAGTATTCGTCCATTCCCCTGCAACCTATAGGAACAGAGTAGCCTGCGAGTATTGAGTTCAATATAACCAACCATAGACTGAAAATACTTTTATCAGTATCATTTCATGATGTGAAGATTTCCCTCTCTCAGATTTCTTTGATCTTTATCCAGTGTTAATCTCGAGCAAGGAACTGTAACATCTCTTGTCGAAGAAAATGGCAGCATCAAAGGTGTGCTATACAAAACAAAGGCAGGCCAGGAGTTAGCAGCTTCAGCTTCACTCACAATAGTATGTGATGGTTGTTTTTCAAATTTACGAAGCAATCTCTGCAATCCAAAGGTGAAAATCTTGCATTAAATTTAGATTTTGCAGATAAAGATATAGTCCGGTAGATATACATTCTAGGTGAATGTCCAACAATGGTTTTATATTACACCTTAAAATACAAAAAAAATTGAATTTAAAACTTGCACTGACCATGATTACTTTTCGGCTTAATTAGTATGAATATAATTAGTTAGAATGAGAGTTCTAAGATTCAAACCTGTGCCTGTTTGGTCAATACATGTCAAAAAACAGTTTAATAGTACTCTCTAACACATGGTCATTACATTTCTTGCAGATTGAAGTCCCATCCTACTCTGTCGGTTTGGTCCTGGAAGATTATAATCTTCCATATGCAAATCGTGCTTACTATATTTTGAAGGATACAATTTCCATAGCTTATCCTATTAGCAGCAATGAAATTCGTTGTTTAGTTGATGTACCTGGACCGAAACCACCTTCTATTTCCTCTGGTGAAATGGCAAGCTACTTGAAAACAGTGTTGGCACCTCAAGTATGTATAGTTGCTTGACATAATGTTAATGAACTGAAGCTTATTCTGATTAATTTATAGACTCCTTAATCGTGAATCTGTTGTTAATAATATCAGAAAGCAAAATGAAAAATGTCTCATGATGCCAGTCTAAGATTAGATGAATTAGAAGTTGCATCCAGACATGGTCAATTTCGGACTTTGAACGTAAAGTTTTATACTGTCCAGCTATGCTCTACTGAGCATATCTTCTAGGGCTATGGTTCCTTGATCATGAATTTGTTGTTAATAATATCAGAAAGTCTAAGACGACATTTCAGAATCTTTTTATTCTATATATAAGATGTTTGAACTAATGCAGAAATTTGCACATTTCAGATGCCACCTGAGCTATACAATGCTTTCTTATGTGCGATTGATAAGGGAAACATAAGAACAATGCCAAACAGAATCATGCCTGCGTCTGCCTACCCAACCCCTGGTGCATTTCTGATAGGGGATTCGTTGAATATGCGCCATTCTGTCACAGGAGGAGGAATGACTGTGGGACTTTCCGATGTTGTCCTACTGCGAGATCTTCTTAGGCCTCTGAACGATCTGACCAATGCAGCTTCCATTTGCAAATATCTCGAGTCCTTTTGCGTTCTGCGTAAGGTATCTGCACTTGCTTGCATTTGCTTATCTAACATTTCTTTGGCCAATCTTCCTCAGAAAAAAATTTGAACAGGAATTGCTTAAAGAAACTTCATGTTTCAAGCATTGCTGAGTGAAACACAAAATAACCATATTTCTATGGCTCTGTAGATGATAATAACTTAATATTCTCTTCTGCGTAAGGCATTTGCAATAAATACATTGGCAAGCACCCTACACACAGTATTCTCTTCATCGGATCAGGACCCAGCAAGGAAGGAAATGAAAGAAGCATTCTTCAATTATTTGAGCCTTGGAGGCGTGTTCTCAGATGGACTGATGGCTCTTCTGTCTGGTCTAAACACTGACCCGTTAAGCATGGTTTTCCACTGCTTTGCCATGCTTGCCTATGCTGTTGGCAGCTTACTGCTTCCATTTCCTACACCAAAACGCATGTGGATTGCGGCTAGACTGATTTTGGTCTGTATCTCCAGCTTTCATTTTACTATCAGAAACTTATTTGTTTGAACTTATATTCTCACCATGAGTTTCCTAGACAAACTTTAATTTTTTTTTTTTTTTGTCATCTTTCAGGTTGGATCAGGCATCATCTTCCCTATACTGAAGGCAGAAGGAATTAGAGCAACATTCTTCCCGGCAACCATGCCAGCTTACTACAGAACTCCTCCTCTCCAATCCACTGGTCCTAGAGAAACAGGAAAATAGTATATTTTATTGTTAAAGGAACCAGTTCTCATCAGCTTGATTTATGAAGCATGAGATACAACAAGGACAAACATGAAACAATCCTCATGGTGTACCATATGAACAAATTGTATCTCCATTGTATTTTAAAGGTCATGAATCCATTTAATTAAATAACGTGGAGAAAGTGTTTTGATAGTTTTTGCACGCAAACATGTAAGAGCTTTGTCTTCACGATTTGACTCCAGAAATTGTTATCCAATTCCAGATGAAATATATATATTGCATAACAGTATTTATTATTGCACAACAGTAGAGTTGAAAGACTGGGACACCTTGGTGATTAGCATTCCTACTAAGATTTTGTATGTTCTTAGTGCTTTGGTCTGATTCCGAGATTTTAAAAACTCCACCAAATCAGTGCCTTTCAAAATGGCATTTCAAAGTTTCCTACTTCCTCAAGCATGCTACTTCTTTTCCCTGAACTGGTACTGGGGCTGCACACCAAATCAATCATAACCCGATTGCTGTAGTACGAAGACTTGCAGGTGAGGGAGTTTAGGCAATATCCCACTACGAAGACATGCATTGAGTGTAAGATACCTGAGGTTGGATAGACATTCCATGGCTTGAGGAATCATTTCAAGCTTTTTTAATGATGGTGCATGTCTTAACTTATCACAAGAAATGAGCAATAATGCAGTGAGACTCACCAAATCAGAGACAGGATTAGGCAAATTTTCAATATCTGTGTAAGATAGATTGAGGACCTTGAGCCCTTGCAGTTTTTTGAAAAATGAATCGGCAATCGATTATTGCAAACAGTAGAGTTGAAAGTGATAGAGTATGAAGTGGAAATGTATGCATACTATGAGTATGCATACATTGCAACACATACATACATAGATTTAGGTATAAATAGCTCACGATAGAGCATGTATTGTGTGTGAAAAATCAGAAACAGAAATAACAGAATTCTCCTGATTCTCTCTCTTCTCTCTCAAAATATCTAAACACCTTACCTTTACAAATCCACACATGGTATCAGAGCCTCTATGCTCACGCAAGAAAATTGATTGAGATTGATCCAAAAGTTGATCTCTCACGCAAGCAAATTAATTGATCCAAAAAGTTGATCTCTGCTGCGATTTTTCTGCAGATTATTGAAGAACTCTGTGAAAATCTCACTGTGCAAATTACAGTGATTAATTAGGTGTTATTGTCAAGAATTTGTCTGAAGCAACGATCCTCTGCTGCGATCCTCTGCTGCAATTTTTGAAATTTTTCATCGATCCTCTGCTGCAATTTTCGAAACTTTCACCAATCCTCTGCTGCAATTTGAGAAATTTTCTGCAGATTATTGAATCTGTGATTCTCTGCTGCGAATTGCTTCTGCAATTTTTTGAAACTTTGATTCTTTTTCGAAATTTTGTGCAGATTATTGAATCTGCTCTCTGCTGCAAAGTGCTTCTGCATTTTTTTTTCTGAGCTGCTGCAATTTGCCTCTTGAATCTGCGAATTGCTTCTGCAATTTTTTTTCTCTCTGCTGCGATTTGCTTCTGCAATCTGCTTCTGCAGATTTCGAAACTAGCTGCAGATTATTAAATCTGCGAGGCAGCAGAACTGTTAAGATCATTTTTTTTCCACAGCAGACTACAGGAATCAGGATTTGCGTCTGCTGCAGATTAGTGAATTTTTGAGCTGTGATTTGCTGGAGCTGTGATTTGCGTCTGCTGCAAATTATTCAATTTCTGAGCTGCCTCATCTGCTGTGAACGATCAGCCATGGTAACGCTGGAGCTGTGATTTGCGTCTGCTGCAGATTCTTCAATTTCTGAGCTGCCTCATCTGCTGTGATCTTTGCTGCGATTATTGGATTTTTTTTTTTGCTCATCAGCAGCCATGGTAACTGCCTCGCAACTCCAAATCCTCCAATCTCCAATTGCAGGTCTGATTTCCACAGTCTCCACAGCTGTAAATGTGAAATTGGACGATTCAAATTACCTAAATTGGCATTTTCAAATGCAATTGCTGCTAGAAAGTAATGGAATAATTGGTTTTGTTGATGGTTCTCACTTGTGTCCAATTGATAAGAGTGAATTGAACATTTTGACCTCATCTTCAAGTGATGAATCCGAGAGTGTGCTGATATGGAAGATGCATGACAGAGCTGTCATGCAGTTGATCACTGCTACCTTATCACCCATAGCCATGTCCTGTGCTATCGGTAGCAGAAGCTCAAGAGACCCGTGGAATAGATTGAAGGAGCATTTTTCCACAGTGTCCAAAACTAGCATATTTCAACTCAAGTCTGATCTGCAAAATGTGAAGAAAGGCACTGATTCTGTAAGTCAGTACCTGTTAAAAATAAAGGAGGCAAGAGACTATCTAAGTGCAGCTGGAGTGTTCTTTGCAGATGAAGACATCGTGATCTTGGCCTTGAATGGACTACCTCCTAAGTACAACACTTTCAGGTGTGTGATAAGAGGTAGGGAGAGTGTAATTCCTTTGAAGGAATTCAGATCACAATTGTTGGCTGAAGAACGAATTGTGGATAGTTCAATTTCTGCCACCCCTACGTTTCTGAGTGCTATGCATACTGTTGCAAAATCTGCACCGCCAGTGCATTTTCAGTAGTCCCGTGGAATGCATAGTTCCAATTCATCTGGAAATGGTTCATATAAACCATTTCACAGAAACAGGGGAAGGGGAAGATTTGGCTCGCAGCAAAGGAATTATCAGCAGAAGCATCAATTTCACACCAGAATGCTGATATGGCAGTCATGAATTCTGGTGCTGTTGGCACGTATCAGTCTGCTCCATCAATGTCGAACAATTTGGTGTGCCAATTGTGTAATGCTACTGGCCATGCAGCTCCTATGTGTGCACTGAACAGAAGCGAAAGGCTTCAGTGCAATATTTGTGGGAGAAATAATCACAGTACATTGTATTGTTTTTACAATAACAATGGTCCAAATTACTCGGGCAATGCAGGCTACACTTCGGCTCAGGAGTTTCAGCCTAATTACCAAGCATCTCAGGACCATCATGTGCAGCAAAATGCCATCCACGCAATGAATACTGTTCTGCAACCATCTCAGAACAGTTTTCATTTGCAACAATCTCAGAATTCGGGTCTGCAGCAACCTTAGAATTCAGCCCCTGTGTGGATAGCAGATACGGGCGCTACAAACCATATGACAGCAGATTTGAACAATTTGTCATCATCCACTACGTATCTCACAAATGATACAGTCCAAATAGCAAACAGTGAAGGTTTGCTAGTATCACATGTTGGAAATTCTATTATTCCAACAAATACAGCACTCATTAAGTTAAATTCTGTTTTACACGTGCCTCAATTGACTCAGAATTTATTGTCGGTCCATCATTTATGTTTGGATAATTAGTTTCGGCTAATCTTTGATGCTTTCTATTTTTGGATTCAGGACAAGGTCATAGGGAGGATTATATACAAAGGGCAATGCAGTAATGGACTCTATTCCTTACCGTTTACTCCTCATCGTCAGTCATTTCGGTCGTATCTTGGTCAGTTAGTTCTCTCGTCCACTTGGCATCATCGATTAGGTCATCCATCTAATAAAATTGCTACGATGATGTTAGATAAATCTCATATTAAATGTCCCATTGATTCTCATAATTCCGTATGCCATAGCTGTCTTCAGGGAAAATTTTCGAAACTCCCTTTTCAGTCCAGTAATCATAAATCTGTAATTCCTTTTCACACTATACATAGTGATGTTTGGGGTCCGTCTCCTTGTGTTTCAATAGATGGGTACAAATATTATGTGACCTTTATTGATGAGTTTTCGCATTATTGCTGGTTATTTCCACTAGTCAATAAAAGTGATTTTTGTCCTGTGTTTGTCAAATTTTATTTCTATGTTCAAACACAGTTTTCTTGTTCCATTAAAATTCTGCAAAGTGATGGGGGTGGTGAGTATGTCAGTACACAACTCCAAAAATTCTTAATTTCAAAAGGAATTGTCCATCAAAAATCCTGCCCCTATACACCTGAACAGAATGGTCTTGCTAAACGCAAACATAGGCATTTAATTGAAACTACAATTACATTACTTCAACATGCCAAATTGCCAGCTTCATTTTGGACCTATGCAGTACATACGTCTGTATATCTTATCAACCGAATGTCGTCTGTGATCTTACAGAATAAATCTCCTTATGAGATTTTATTCAAAACTACTCCTTCCGTGTCTCACTTACGCATTTTTGGTTGTGCTTCTTTTCCACTATTGTGACCCTATAGGCTTCATAAGTTACAACCTAAAACGATTATGTGTGTATTTTTGGGATATGCTTCTCAATACAAAGGCTATCTTTGTTATGACATTGACAGCAAACACACATATATCTCTAGACATGTAATTTTTAATGAGCATGTCTTTCCATATGTTGATTTTGCTACTTGTGTTAAGGGCACTACTGCATCTCCTTCCTTGTCTTCACATGTGCCCTTTCCCGTTGTTACCAATGACAACATTGTAGTTTTTCCTTCTGCTATTTCGCATATTTCGGGTCACACGTCTTCGTCTTCACACTCTTTGTCCAATCCTGTGTCCTCCGCGTCAGAGGCTGTCCCTTTGCAATTATCGTCCATACCTGCTGATCCTGCATCCAATTCTGGAAAGTCATTAGAAGGTAATCAAGCCTCAATTGATTCTTTCAGACCTGAGTGTATTTCAGTGGTTCTTCATATTCCAGATATGAATTTGCATCCTATGCAAACGAGGAGTAAGAGTGGAATTTTTAAGAAGAAGGCGTGCCTTGCAACTTCTACTGCCACAACCACGGCTGATCTGAATTTGGTTGAACCTAGCAATTACAAAGTTGCTTTGACCATCCCTGTTTGGTTGAAAGCCATGAATGATGAAATTGCTGCTTTGCAGTCGCAGCATACATGGAGTTTAATGCCTCTGCCATCTGATAAAAATCTGGTTGGATGTAAATGGATTTTTAAAATCAAGAGGCATGCTGATGGGACTATTGCCAGGCATAAGGCTCGACTGGTTGCTCAGGGTTTTAGTTAGGAGCCTGGTTTGGACTTTGGGGAGACATTCAGTCCGGTGGTAAAGCCAACTACAGTGAGGATAGTATTGGCACTTGCTGCGCAGTTTGGTTGGGGTTTACGGCAACTTGATGTTAAGTGTCGCACCCCAAAAATAAGCGCGCGGCGTCGTGACGACCCTCCCCGGCGTGCCGGGGGAAATATTCAATGTCGGCGTCTAATCTTTATTTTCGTGAAAAAGGGAGTCGCCACCTAGTATTATGGTTACTAGGAACCTAAAACTGGTCTTTCAGAGATTCTAGGGTAAGGGACTAGTTGCGTAAAGGGAAGGTTTTAGCACCCCTAGTACGCCCTACCTAAGGTAAGCTGCTTGGTGTTTTTGTCTGTCTTATGATTGCTATGTTATTGATTTTTCATAAATATAGTGGTTAAATAATTATAGTGTATTATCCCCGCCGAATATTTTGGATATTAACCCCTTAAGATTTATTTATCCAAATACCGATAGTGAATAACAGCATATTATCCCCGCCGAATATTTTGGATGTTGACCCCTTAGGATTTATTCATCCAAACACCGACAGTGAATAACAGCATATTATCCCCATCGAATATTTTGGATATTGACCCCTTAGGATTTATTTATCCAAACATCGATGATGAATAATAAATCAAAAAATAAGATTTTAATATTTTTGGAATATTGGCCAATACCCTTTGGATTTTACAAATATGTTGTAAAATCCAAAAATGCAAGAAAATAATTTTACTTTGTGAAATCCATGCTAAAATACATTTTCTTCAAAACTCCAAGATAATATATTTTTTTGAAAGAAAGAATTTTTAAAATATGCTAGTGTATTGGCCGTATGCAAGAAAACAACACATTTTTATTTTTTATAAAAATATTATTTGCAAATTTGTATTTTTGTATATTTTATATTTTTATTTATCTATTATTGGGCTGGCTGCCCAGCCCTGATGCTGGGCTGCCAGCCCGTTGCTGGCCGGGCTGGGCTTCCAGCCCACATACTGGCTGGGTGGGCTTCCGTTCATTGTTTGGGCCAGGCTCTAAGCCCACTGGTGTCGGACTGGGCTTCCAGCCCAGTCTCTTTTCAGAGGGCTGGGCCGGGCACAAAGCCCGGCCCAAACAGCCCTGCGGGGGGAGTGAATTAATTCACTCCCGCGCATGCAACAGGGAAGATGAACAGTAAATGGTGGAATTTTCGAGTGTGATGAAAGGCTTACCTGTTAACACCTTTGGGTAGAGGACATCGAGGTGGTTCTTCCAGTCGTGGTGGCTTCGGAAATGGTGGCCTGTGGTGGCAGGAGTGGACGCCGGAAGTGACGGGCTGTTGCTGGTTCCTGGCTGCTGCTACGCCGTTCGTGGCTACGGTCGTTGGAGATGAAGGCTGATGTGTGGAGGAGGAGCTCACGGTGACAAAGTAGTGGTATAAGGTGGCCGGAGTCGATGACTTGGATTGCTGCACTGAGTGGGAGAGAGAGAGGGCGGTTCCTCTGTTTTTCTTGAGAGAGAGAGATTACTGTCGTCGACCGAGAGAGAAAAGAGAAAAAGGAGAGAAAATAAAAGGAAAGAAAGTAGCTGGTGATACTGGGCTAATGTAAAAAAACTAAAGTTTTTACGTGAGTCCTTCCTTCTTCTTCTTCTGTTTTTCTTTTTCTATCTTCCTTTCCTCTGTCTGTGTTCTTTTTTATTGATCCTCTCTTGATTTTTCTCCCTTTCTCGTTCTCTCTCTGTTCTGCTCTCCACTCTCTACGTAAAGATAACTCTCCTCCCCCCTTATCTTCTCTGCATGCAGCCCTTTTATAGCAGAGCCAAAGTTATTGATGCAGGGGCCGCCGCTCAACTTTGAATGCAGGACGTGCCTAGCATTTAAGGTCGGGCACGCTGGAGACATTTAAAGCCGGGCTCGCCGGAATATGCAGCAATGAAATTTCCAAAATCATGCAGCCGGCACATGCAATGCAACCCTTAAAGGCGTAATCATGCAGTGCAATTTTCAAATATTTTTTTTAAAGGTAAAAGTATGATTTGGTCCCTCAATTTATAATTGCTTTAATTGTAATCCTAGTTGGATTTAAACTCATGATTTTATGCAATTACACCCCCCAAAAATTCAATCTCAAACTTAGCTTTGCGCACCTTTTTATTCTGGTCCTTGGTTTCTGATTTGCATGATTTAACCCTCAATTGAACATTAAACTTTCAATTTGTTCAATTTCGCCCTTGTAACAAAATATTTTGGATTTTTGTCTTTTTTTCTATTTTTTCTTTTTCTTCCAAAACCTAACAATAAGTAGGTCAAAATTTGGGTAGCAACATTAAGAATGCGTTTCTACATGGCATTCTTAATGAGGAAGTGTTTATGTCGCAACCCCCTAGTTTCATTGATCGAGCACAGCCTCAGCTGGTATGCAAATTGCATAAATCTCTTTACGGTCTGAAGCAGGCCCCTCGTGCATGGAATGACAGGTTCACATCTTTTCTGCCATCCTTGGGATTTCATCCCACGTATTCAGATTCTTCACTCTTTGTAAAATATCTGGATGCAGGGATTATCATCTTGCTGGTGTATGTTGATGACATTATCATCACGGGGAGTGATAGTATTGTCATCAATCAGGTTATTGCATCCCTCACTGCAGAATTTCAGATCACAGATATGGGAGATTTGCATTTCTTCTTGGGAGTTCAAATTATTCATACTTCTGCTGGCCTGGTTCTCTCCCAGTCCAATTACATACATGATTTGCTCCTTAAGACTGACATGCATGCTGCCAAGCCATGTGCTACCCCTTGTCTTCCATATCAGCGTTTACTCAAGGATGATGGAGAGCCTTTTGATGATCCTTCGTTGTATCGTAGTGTTGTAGGTGCTCTACAGTACCTCACTTTTACCAGGCTTGACATTGCGTTTGCTATTCATCAAGTGTGTCAATTTATGCAGCGTCCTATGGTGGATCATTTTGTGGTTGTGAAATGCATTCTCAGGTATCTTAAGGGCACTCTCTCTGTTGGGATTACTTATCAGAAAGGGTCCTTAGATCTCACAGCATTCAGTGATGCTGATTGGGCTGGTGATCCTAATGATCGACGATCAACAACTGGCTTGGTTGTGTTTCTTGGTGCCAATCCCATTTCTTGGTCGTCTAAGAAGCAGCAGACGGTGTCCCGATCCTCCACTACGGCTGAGTACAGGGCTTTGTCTTCGGCATCGGCTGAGCTTGATTGGATCAAGCAGCTGCTGCAATTTTTACGTATTCCACTTCATCAGCCTCCTGTTCTTTTCTGCGACAATATGTCTGCGATTGCATTGTCTTTTAACCCTGTGCAGCATCAGCGCACAAAGCACATTGAAATTGATGTGCATTTTGTCCGTGAGAGGGTGGCTAACAAGCAGCTGGAGGTTCAGTTTGTCTCATCACAGGAGCAGTTTGCTTACATTCTTAACAAGGGGCTGAGTTCTCCTTTATTTCTTACTCATTGTCGCAATCTCAGGCTAGGTTTATGTGCGCCTGTGATTGAGGGGGGATGATAGAGTATGAAGTGGAAATGTATGCATACTATGAGTATGCATACATTGCAACACATACATACATAGATTTGGGTATAAATAGCTCACGATAGAGCATGTATTGTGTGTGAAAAATCAGAAACAGAAATAACAGAATTCTCCTGATTCTCTCTCTTCTCTCTCAAAATATCTAAACACCTTACCTTTACAAATCCACACAAAAAGACTGGGATACCTTGGTGAATAGCTCGAAGGAATTTCTTCAATTTCGTTTTGTATTGGTGAAACTCTCACAAGATTCTCTGTCCACTCCTCTGAATCCAGCAATTCATTTAATTGTGCACCTGCTTTAACCGTGCCTTGAGAGTTCTCTTGTTGTATTTGGATGGCCATGTCATTATCAAGTCATGCAGCGTGACACATCTACGATCACCATATCTTGTAGCACTTTCAAGTCTATACTGAAATTCTGTCGCCCTACTCTGCCCTTTTATCACTCCCTCATCAATCAAATAAGGTGTCAAATGCTCTCTAGGGATATGAAAGTCTTCAGGAAATAATGCACAATACAAGAGAAATTGTTGCAATGCTGAATCTTTCAAGTTTGTATAGCTAAATCTCAATATCCGGAATTGTTCTCAGGTCATTTTGCCTAACTCTTGAATGACTCAGGTCCTCTATGTTAGAATTCTAATGTGAGATTAGCTTTGGATAAGAAGATTTAGCTGTAGGTTTTATCATTAGCTGTAGTCTTTTAGTTTAGTTAAAACAGGTTTAATTTTCAAATTTATATTTATCCGATTATCTCTCAAGTTGTTGAGAGATTTATGCTTTTCAATTCATTAGCATTGTAAGCCTATATATAGGCTATTTGAATTCAATAAATTTTATGTGATTTGTTCCAAGTTTCAGTTTTCTGAGTATTCTTCAGAATTCTGCTGATTTTATTTTTTGTTCTTCAATTTCTAGATTTTGATCTAAACATTAGATGTTTAGAACACTTACTGTTTAGATCATATAATTCCAACAATTGGTATCAGAGCATTTTTTCTTATGGGTCTGTGGTATTTTGTTTTAGAGACAAACACAGAGAGTTTGAGTTTAATTGAGTGCAAACACAAAGTGAATTTTTACTTTCAAAAACCATGTCTACCTCCAACAACAATGCAACTGCAATTCCAGTATTTTTTGGGGAATACTACCATATCTGGGTTGTCAAGATGAGGTTCCATTTAAGGGCTCAAGGGCTGTGGAATGTAGTAATGTCTAATGTTGATCCACCAGCCTTACCAACAAATCCTACTCTTGCTCAAATGCGAGCACACGAAGAAGAGAAATTGAAGAAGGACAAAGCCATCACATGCCTACACTCGGGACCTGCAGATCACATATTCACCAGGATCATGGATCTGGAAACACCAAAGTTTGTATGGGACAAGCTACAAGACGAATATGAAGGTAGTAGCAAGGCTTGAATATGAGTCAAGGCTGTCAAGCTACTTGGATTTAAAAGAGAATTTGAATTGCTGAAGATGAAAGACAATGAATCCATCAAGAATTATGCTGGGAAATTGATGAACATTGTAAACCAAATGAGACTTCTTGGGGAGACATTTGAGGATCATAAGGTAGTAGAAAAACTTATGATGTCCATTCCTCAGAAATTTGAAGCTAAGATTTCTGCCATAGAAGAGTCTTGTGATTTGCAAAAACTTTCTATTGTAGAGTTGATTAGTAAATTGCATATACAGGAGCAAAGAATGGAATGAGGGATGATGAATCAGTTGAAGGCGCTTTTCAAGCAAACAATGTTTTTCAATCTAAGAAAAACTTCAGCAGCAGGAAATCAAATACATTTCCGAAGAACAGGGATATTATGCCTCAGAAAAGACAGATTTTCTCACCTTGTTCTTATTGTAAAAGAACAAATCATGCCGTGGAAGATTGTTGGTTTAAAGAGAAAACTATTCTCCATTGTGTTTTTTGTAATAATCATGGTCATAGTGAGCAGTTTTGCAGAATAAAAATGAGGCAACCCCAACAAGAACTACAACAACATGCAAATGTTATCGAGGAAGACAAGGATGAGGAGGAGCATCTATTCATGGCTCTTTAAACTGTCAACACTTCCAAAGAAAATATATGGCTACTTGACAGTGGATGTACCAGCCATATGACAAAGTATTTGTCAATATTTTCATCAATTGATCAATCAATTAAGCCAAAGATCAAGTTGGGGAATGGTGATATTGTGCAGGCCAAGGGTAAAGGCAGTGTTATTGTGAACACAACCAAAGATATGAAAATCATTTCAAATGTTCTTTACATTCCAGAATTGGATCAAAACATCCTGAGTGTTGCACAAATGCTGAAAATGGGTATGAAGTATCATTTAAAGGAAGTTTTTGCTTCATTACTGATTCACATGATTCAGCAATAGCAAAAATTAAGATGGAAGGTAATAGTTTTTATTTGAATATGGATGTTGTGAAAGGGCATGTCTTAAATGCAAAATCTGATGAGAGTGTGTTATGGAAAAAACGAGATGGTCATGTTAACCTCAATTCATTAAAGGTAATGCATAATAGTGGTATGATTAATGATGGTGATCAGTTTTGCAAAAGGCTGCAAATATGTGACAAAGATGGGAAAAACATAGATGGTGCTCTGTATAGCATGGAATCCAACAATGTTTATGTGAACAATTCGGCTGAATCCACAACACATGAAGGCTTGAAAGATGTTTTTACTGAACATGAAGCAATTGCTAGTGCTGTGATGGTGAGGGATTCTGAGGAAAAATCAAAATGTTTTGAAATTGTGAACTTTGAAAAGGCCGAGGATGCTGCCGAAACTGTCAAGATTCTTAATGGCAAAGAAATTGATGGTGAGGAATGTTATGTTAGAGAATGGTACATGAAGACAAGAGGAGCAACATTTGAAGGAAATCCTGATGGTGATTTAGGCCAAAACAGGGCTGATAAAAGTCTAGTTCATCATGACTTGAAGACCAAGGTAATTCCAGTAGCAAGTCTGGAATTTCTGAAGATGAAGTTGGGATTGCCCAAAGCAAATCGCAAGGAGGAGTGCTAGAATTCTAATGTGAGATTAGCTTTGGATAAGAAGATTTAGCTGTAGGTTTTATCATTAGCTGTAGTCTTTTAGTTTAGTTAAAACAGGTTTAATTTTCAAATTTATGTTTATCCGATTATCTCTCAAGTTGTTGAGAGTTTTATGTTTTTCAATTCATTAGCATTGTAAGCCTATATATAGGCTATTTGAATTCAATAAAATTTATGTGATTTGTTCCAAGTTTCAGTTTTTCTGAGTATTCTTCAGAATTCTGCCGATTTTATGTTTTGTTCTTCAATTTCTTAAATTTCCAGATTTTGATCTAAACAGTAGATGTTTAGAACACTTACTGTTTAGATCACAGAACTCCAACACTCTAAAGCATCCCTACACTCGTTTATGTCGTCCTCCCCCTTCATGGCTCCAGCCATTGTTATACTTCCTAGCGGCAAACCATCACACTCCTTTGTGATAGACTTAGCAATTTGTTCCTCTTCTGGACAAAGTGCTATGCCATGCTCAAGTCTCTCATTGGCCGAGCATAATCTGCATCAATCTCATTTGTGTTGCATGCAAGCCCTCCAGAAGATCTAGCTCCTCCACCTGGCTGCCCTAATCTTCCTCTATAGCTCTCCACATCCTCCTCCTCCTCCTCTTCCACTGGTTCTGTCCTCACTCTAACCATGTTCTGCACATCATTCATAATTACATCATTGTTTACCGATGGAGAACAGAGTTGATCGTAATGTCTTCAAAGTCCAAGACACAATAGATCAGTTGGTTGGGATGAATACTGATCATCACAAACGTTTAAGACATTTGATGAGGGAAATTGGGAAATCAATGTCAAGGAGGTTGGGATGAGATTTGGAAGAGAATGTTACAGGAGCAAAGATTATTGTATTGTTTGACAGGAAGGAAGTTCCTTGGAAGGAAGCCACAACCTTTACCGACGAAAGATTATATTATAAGATATAAAAAGTTGCTTTACACCTCTAAATTTCTTTTCTTTGTCTAATTGGAAACTTCAACAAAAGAATCGGAAGCTAATTGCTGATTGAGTTAACATGTGGACCCACCCCATTGTTGAAACCTTAAGCTTGAGAGATCAGGCAGAAACACAAGTTTAATCGGTCCTAGCTAGGTTCAAAACTGCTTTTCCTAGTTAGCAATTCCATAATGATTCCTGAGCAGTAAGCGTCCTATTTTGTTATGGATACGGATTCGAGATGTCAGCAACGTTCTTGTGAGCATAAGATTTTCTTTGAAACAAAAGGCGTATATGGTTATTATAAGGCGTAATCCTGCAATGATTATTATAAGGCATAATCCTGCAAGGTGTGAGTGCTCAATTGGATGCTCAGCTCTTGGTGGCTTCAATGGAGAGGGAAAAGAAAATAACCCTAAGAGAAAAAATAGCCATGCTCCTAACCCACCCACCAACATCAAGCCAAGTGAGATTGAAATTTTGAATTTTTTTTGGGAGTGTGATACAATGTATTTTTGAAATATTTTAATTTTTATATTTTTAAATTATTATCATGTAATGTTGTTAAAAATATTTTAAAAAAAATATATTTTCAAATAAAAAATACTTTGAAATATCTCATTAACCACGTTCCTAAACCTATGTCTTCATATATAGTGGATTGATTTTTTTGTTGTTGTTCATAATGATAGAAAATAAAAATTAAAAAATCTTGAGGAATATAGAAAAATTGGATGAATTTATGTACTCAAAAGAGAAAGACACGAGGAATGAGATTTTATTCCCAATATATCCTTATAAAAATTTCAAAATTCTAGGTCTTGTAATTCAATTATCATTCTTTTTTTAAAGTGTCTTCTCTCTCTCTTTTTTTCTTTTTAATCTGTATTATTAATGATAAATAAATACATTATTTATTTATTTTTGGATGCAAAAAGGATGAAAATATAACATTAATTAAACTTCAAATTATACGAGTTTAAAAATAATATATGAGAATTCATTAGTTTTAAAAAGTTAAAGAAATATATGCATAAAAAATGGAAATTGTTATTTATGTTAATTGTAAGCACACAATATCAATAAAAGTCTACAATGTGATGAAGGATTTCCTTTGCGTTAGGATGCTCCCACTCCACTACTATATCCCACCATTCTTTTGGACGTGCAGTGATTCTTTCAAGAGAAGGGGGGAGAGATGGCTGCCCATTTTCAAGCAACGGAAAACTAATCGACATCCTCTTCAGCTTCTTGCAGTTTATTACCTCAATTCTTACAAGAGAATCGCAAATCCATTTTGCACTGCAAATGCTTTTTAGTTCTGGCAATCCCCTCAATACCAAAAGTCTTAAATTCGGGAGTTTGAATTCAGTGTTGCTTTCTTCACCCATAACTCCTTCTTCATCTGATCTTGTTCCTCCTATTATCTCCTCCATTTTCTCACAATCAGCAACTATAATCTCTTTCAGGTTTACGAGGTTTGGCAACAAGACAAGAGAGAACAAATTCTTTATATTTGTACATCCATAGCAATGAAATTTTTGAAGACTAGAAAATATACCGTTATACGATGGAGACGATAGTGGAGTAGGGCAAAACCAAGAAGATGAAAACAAGCTCTCCATGCTATCGCAACCCCTAATGCGGATGATCTCCAGTTCAGTTGCACTCTCTAATGACAAAACATCACATAAACTTCTTGCATCAATGCATTTACAATACAGTCCTTGAATGTCATTTAAGAACTTGTTCTGAAAATCTCTATCTGCATTGATATTCAAATTACCCAACCAAACTGCTTTACTTGGGAAATAATCAAGATCTTGCCAATCAAAGTTATCAATTGTTCCTACAGAAATTTTGTATGTGCTTAGTGATTGGATCCCATTCCCATATTTGAGGTATTCCACGAAGTCAATGAGACCTTCGGAATGGCATTCCAAAGTTTCCAAATTTCTCAAGGATCCTACTTCCTTTCCTTTAACTGTCATCGGAGCAACAAAGTCGTCTAGTACAAAGACTTGCAGGTAAGAGAGTTTTGGTAATATTCCACTTGGAAACTCCTTTTCACCACATACTTTAATTCTAAGATACCTAAGGTTGGATAGACATTCCATGCCTTGAGGCATCTTTGCAAGTAAGGTTCCATAGAGATCTAAACTCTTCAGTGCCCTCAGCTTTTCTAATGATGGAACATCTCTTAACCTCCAACATTCACAGAGCAATAATGCAGTGAGACTCACCAAATCAGAGATGGATTTTGGCAAATTCTCAATAACTGTGTAGGACAGATCGAGGACCTTAAGTCCATGCAATTGCTTGAAAAATGAATCTGCAATGGATTGCAACCAATTTTGACAAAGCAATAAAGTTGACAAATTTGGACACATTGGTGAATAGCTGGAAGGAATTTTTTTAATTTTGTTTTTCATTAGTGAAACTCTTGTGAGATTCTCTGTCCACTCCTCTGCATCTGGCAGTTCTTCTAATTGTGCACCTGCTTTAACAATGACTTGAGAGTTCTCTTGCATTATTTGGATGGCCATGTCCCTAATCATGTCATGCATCTTCACATATCTTCTACCATCATACTCCCTATGAACACTTTCCAATAGGCAGACATATTGAAGTCTATTTAGCATCGTGTGGCCCTCGTCAAATGCATCTTGCCTACTCCTCAATCCTTTAATTATTCCCTCATCGATCAAATAACCTATCAGCTCCTCCCTTTCAATCATATGATCTTCAGGAAATAATGCACAATATAAGAGACATTTTTGTAGTGCTAACCCATCTTCTAACCGATGATAACTAACCCTCAATACCTTGAATACCTTCTCATCCATGTCCCTAAATGTCAATTCTTTTAATTTCTTCAATGTAGTCCTCCACTCAGGCAGGTCATCCACTCCCCTCAAGCTCCTTGCAATTGTAATAATTCCCAGTGGCAAACCAGCACATTCCCTTGCAACAACTTTTGTAATTTCTTCCACTTCATCTGAAAGTGTTATGTGACGTCCAAGATTCTCCTTGAACAACGTCCAAGATTCTCCCTCAAAAAGGGGTTTCACTACGATTTTGTATTGGCAATCAATCTGATCACAAACCATTTGTGATCGAGTTGTCAAAATCAACTTGCATCCTTTCAATGAGGAATGAATTCCCACATCATGTAGCTCAAAACTGTTCCACAAATCATCTAAAATGAGAATCCATTTTTGTTTCTTTGTTAGTTCTTCTGACAATTTGGCAGCTCTATACAGATCATCATCCTCGCTTGAAAGGTCTAGATCAAGACGTTTGGCAATAAGATTTTGCAATCTATTAATGCTGAAATCTTGAGACACAGTCACCCACCAAACATGATCACAAATATCTGGTGTTCGTAGAAGCTCATTGTGGATATGTTGCAGTAATGTTGTTTTACCAACTCCCCCCATCCCGTAAATGCCAATGGTTGAGACTTCATCATTCATTAACAAAGACCATATCGACTTCGTATTCTTTTCAAATGCTTGACCCACTGGCTTCTTAGAGCTAGTAGGAAACGGAAGTCCTCTAGTCTCACCTGCGTTGTCTCTAAGAATTCTAGAAGATCTAGCTCCTGCGGGTTGCACTAATCTTCCACTATTCTCCACATCGTGCTCCTCCACTGGCTCTATCCTCACTGTAACCATGTTCTGCACATCATTCATAATCACATCATTGTTTACTAATGGAGCAAATGGTTGATCAAAACACAATGGATCTGATGGCTGGGATGAATCTCCTCGAGTCTCATCAGCTTGATTAATTGACAGCCTCTCACAAGAGCAACCTCTCTCCAGATGTTGCACTTGTTCTGTTCTCGGTATTGTTTCAAATGCACCATCCAGATGCTCCACATCCTCTTCTTCCTGCATTAAATAGGTAGCGATTTCATTCAGCTTCTGCGCCTTCGAAATGGCAGAGTGTATCTGATCCCAAGTATCATCAGCAAGTTGATCCACTACATCTGTTCGTTGTGCTTCTTCTCCTCTACTCTCATGAGCATCAACTCTGAGTGTCCAAGGAGATACACTTCTGTCAACATGCTGAAAAGATCCTTCACCTGTGTTTTCCACTTGCATCCATCTAGCATCCCTTGCCAAATTACCTTTGCTTGAACTTGGTATGCTTTTATGTCTTTTGTTGCCACCACGCATAGCTAGAAAGGCAGCTTCTTGAACTTCTCTAGGCACCTGATCACAAATGCCAACTCCACGCCCTGTCTCTCCTGACAAATGACATTTGATCCTCCAAATGGAAGTACCCTTGGTATATTTATGCCCACAGAACTTACACTTCATGCTTCCATCATTCATATCTTCAACATCATTCCAAAACGGATCGATTCGTCTAACCATTTTGTCCTTCATAAAAAAAAGGTGTCAAAATATTGCATAAAAAATTATGAAAAAGGAAAGGTTGAAACTAGAATAATAGGTTACAAACAACAAAGAAACTAAAAATAAAGAACAATGGATTCAAGGTTAACTTGGGGTCAATTTAGCAGGAACTCCATAAGGCATGGAATGTTTCCAAAGTTTATCATTAGAACTTCTACAACTTGTGTTTTACTTGAAAGATTCAAACCACAGTTACAAGTGAAAAAAAAAATGAAGAAGATGGAGTATAAATAATTTACCTTGACAAGTTGTGCTTCAAGTGTTGGTTTCCTGAAGCAGTTTCACGCGGGGATACAAGAACAGAAAGCACAGAACAGAGAAACAGAGAAGAATATATGGTTTAAAAATAAGGAGGGTGTTGCAAGATGTTGAGCTCCAGGTGATTCGATTCAACTTGAGAAGGAAGCACTGATCATCACAAAGGTTTAAGACATTTGATGAGGGAAATCGGGAAATCAATGTCAAGGAAGGTGGTATGAGATTTGGAAGAGAATGTTACAGTAGCAAAGATTATTGTATTGTTTGACAGGAAGGAAGCCACAAACTTTACCTACCAAAGTTGCTTTTACAACTCTAATTTGCTTTTCTTTTGTCTGATCGAAAACTTCCGAAGCTAATAGCTGACTGTGTTGACGTGTGACCCACTCCATTGTTGAAACTTTGAAAAAGCTGGCCTGAAAATATAATAGCTGATATAATACAAAATTAACTTAACTTTATAATATAATATTGTTTTAATATCAATTTTAATTATGGAGCACTAACAAACTCTAGCAACATAGTTGAACTGGGGGATCATGCAGGTTAGGCGTGATCGGAACTTGATTAAATTATATAGAAATTGTTGGGGCTATAATTAAAAAATCATCGTAATTTTTTTTTTACCAATTCCTCTCTTTCAAAATATCATGAGTTAATTAAAAAAAACATATTGTCGTTGAAGGGCAATTTAAGTAAAACGATTAAGGACAAAAGCAAAATACTGAGAACTAAAGTAAAAGAAAAGTGGTTTTAAAGTTTGTAAAACAAATTAACTTTGGTTTTCCAATTTTCCTTATTATACATATATGATCCTTGTGGAACTTTAAGATTCACTTTTAATATAAACTTTATCTTTTTTAATTTATCAATCCCTGTGTTGTGTTAGAGAGGAGAGAAAGGGAGTTGTCATATTTTGACTCAACAGAGAGAAAATCAAGATTGATACCGATTACAACCCAAAAAAAAAAACATTAAATTTGATGTTAATGAGATTTTTTGGATGAGAGATGATCAATGGTGGTTATTTTGAGTTCCAATTATTAACGTAGACAAGCATATAACATGTCATAACCCAATTTTTGGGTTACTCCCCAAAACCCACCCAAAAATAAAAAAATAAAATAAAAGGGGTCGACATTAGCAAAAAAGTCAATGTGGAAATTTTGGTTGTTTCCGCGAGTTCAACCGTATCTCTTTTGTCCCCAAAAATAGAGGAAAATATAGATTCAAGGCAAAAATAATTTATCATCGGATAAATCTGTGTAAAAATTAAGTCGAGAGATATAATTATATTTTTATGGGCCAATTTGATTTAATCATCGACCAATTTAAAAGTATAATTATGTTTGGGAATTAATTTAGGGTTCAATTAAAGTATTTAATTAAGTGCAAGGATTTAATTATACTTTAAGTTGGTCAAATTAATTTTATTAAGGGCTTAATCAGTGAAAAATCAAGTTAGGGAGCTTAATTCAGGTTCAATTGAGAAGTTGGGAATTTTCGGAGACTAAATTGAATTTTTCCAAGCCAATTGTGTGAAATCAGGGGTCCAATTGAAAACAATTCAGAGTTTAATGGTCAATTGAGGGTCAAATAACATAAATTGGAAGCTAGGTGTCATAACCCAATTTTTGGGTTACTCCCCAAAATCCACCCAAAAATAACAAAAATAAAATAAAAAGGGTCGACATTGGCAGAAAAAATCAATATGGAAATTGTGGTTGCTTCCGCGAACCCGATCGTATCTCTTCTGTCCCCAAAAATAGAGGAAAATACAGATTTAAGGCGAAAATAATTTATCATTAGATAAATCTGTGTAAAAATTAAGTCGAGAGATATAATTATATTTTTATGGGCCAATTTGATTTAATCGTCGGCCAATTTAAACATATAATTATGTTCGGGAATTAATTTAGGGTCCAATTTAAGGATTTAATTAAGCGCAAGGACTTAATTATACTTTAAGTTGGTCGAATTAATTTGATTAAGGGCTTAATCGATGACAAATCAAGTTCTTTAATTTAATTCGGGTTCAATTGAGAAGTTTGGAGTTTTTGGAGACTAAATTGAATTTTTCAAGCCAATTGTGCTAAATCAGGGATCCAATTGAAGACAATTGAGAGTTTAATGGTCAATTGAGGGTCCAATAGCATAAATTAGAAGCTAGGGACCAAAATAAAAAAGGCGCACAAATTTAAGGCTAACATTGAATTTTTCCAAGCCAATTGTGCTAAATCAGGGGTCCAATTGAAGACAATTGAGAGTTTAATGGTCAATTGAGGGTCCAATAGCATAAATTAGAAGCTAGGGACCAAAATAAAAAAGGCGCACAAATTTAAGGCTAACATTGAATTTTTCACGGGCATACAATTGCACAAAATTAAAAGTTTAAAACCAATCGGGGGTGTGATTAAACCAATTAAAAATTAAGAGACCAAATTGTTCTTTTCTCTCCCTCCCAAAATCACATGCGTGAATGCACTGTTCAGTCACATGAACAAGTGCAGACACGCCACGCAGGAGTGGGCTGTCAGTTCAGCCCATCAGGGCTTGGCTGTCAGCCCACTTATTTTTATTTATATATATATATATATATTATTTATTTTTACTTTATTTTATTAAAAAATATATATAAAAATACAAAAATAAAAAAGCAAAAATATATTTTTCATCATATTTTTTCCATCATATTTTTCATTAAAAAATATATTTTGCATCTTCCTCATGTTTTAAAACAAAAATTGGATATCGTAACCGGTTTATGATTATCTGTTGGAATTTGGTCAAAATATCAAAAATAATTATAAATATTTTTGTTTTATCTATTAGGATGTAAATTTACATTGTAAAGTATATCCATGAAAAAAAAGGTTTTAACTACAGTGTAAATTTATATTGTAAAGTACATCTGTAGATAATAAAAAGGATTTTTCAGATATGGTGTAAATTTACATTGTAAAATACATCCGTAGATAAAAAGGGTTTGTAACTGCGGTGTAAATTTACATCGTAAAGTATACCCGCAGAAAAAAATGGTTTTTTTTTAAATGCAATGTAAAAAGTTTGACTTAGAAAAAAACAATCAAACAACAATGCAGCTTACCTTAGATAGGGTGCACTGGGGGTGATGCGTCTTCCCCTTGCACAACAAGTACCCTTACCTAGACTTTCGCAGACCAATAGATTCCTAGTAACCTTAATACTAGGTGGCGACTCCCGATAATTATAGTCGTAATTTTTATGACTATAAAGCACCCCATTTTCACCGCGCGCCGTTATCTCTCTCGAGAGGGATGGAGGGATGCGAAACGCGTAAAAAATTGTCGTCGCGACAGGTAACATAAACAAGCAAATTTTCTTAATTTAAGATAATTTGGTTGTTGACTGAACAATGCTTCATGAAGAAGTGTTAAGTCAATTTCAACTAAATGATGATGGCGACGTTTAGAAACACCATTTTGTTGTGGAGTATGTGGAGCACTGGTGTAATGACCGATGCCATGCAAGGAGAAATATTTTTGTAAAGCAACATACTCACCACCATTGTCAAAATAAAGATTTTGGATTTTGGTATTGAATTTTGTTTCAACCAAAATTTTGAATTGTGGAAAGATATGAGAAACTCCAGATTTGTTTGTCATGGGATAAAACCACATATATTTTTGTGTAGTGATCGATGAGTAAATAATATATGAATCCATCAATACCCGTGTAGGCAACGAGTCTCCATAAATTGGTGTAGATGTATTAAGGGGGTTATTACTCTTAAAACTGGTGGCTCAGAATGGTAATTTATGTGCTTTATTGATTGAGCAGGAGCTACATAGCGACTCTTATTTTTGGCATACGACTGGAAGAGAAAATTTATTGATTAGACTTCGTACTAGTTTATGGGAAAGATGACCTAGACGTTTGTGCCACCTATCAAGTGATGCACGTTCATGACAAGGGCAAGTTTGGGATGGAAGACAGGGGACAACGTCTTTGGAATACATGCCTCTTAGTAGTGTCTCCTTCATGAACTTGTCCTTCACAAGAAAATGAAATGGGTGAAGCTCAACAAATACATTATTTTGTTTGGTAAAACAATGAGCAGATATCAATTTTTTGTTGAGGTGAGGAATAGAAAGAGTATCCTTCATATGAAAAGTTTGTTTGGGAAATGGTAATTGTAAAGAGCCAATGTGAGAGATAACCAAATCTGAACCAGTGCCAAGAAGAATTTCATCAGTGCCATTATATTCTGAATGGAAAAATAAATTTTCAAGGTCGCCAATGATGTTGTGAGAAGCAGCTGAGTCTAAAAGCCATGATTTGTCTTTACTTATGAAAGATTGAGTACAATTAACAGTAGCCTTTGTAATTTGGGAACAATGTTTCGCCGTGTGACCTATTTGATCACAAAGTTGACATTTGTGTTGATATCTCCTATTAAATTTTGAAAGTGTTTAAAGAAGAAAAGACAGAAACAGGGGAAAAACAGAGGACAATGAAATGCCAGAAATTTATCTGCACAGTAGATGTTTTTTACTGTTCACGCAGCTTTGATAATTTCCTGAATTGAATGTATTTGAATCGAAATGCTTCCTTACAATTTATAGACCAGAAAAATAAACATGACAGCCATGATATGGATTCCATGATCATGTAACACGCTGCCACTAAGACACGAACGAAAACAACAAAAACCACGAAGTGAGCTGCATGGGTTGCATTGTCAAGCACACGTAATTAACTGATCCCTTAAGACTAGGACATACACTTGACTGACCTTAATTAAACTAAAGCATAATTGATAAAACATTGCAGGACTAAAATAAATAACCAACACTCCTCCATATTTTAGGAGCTGCAAACACCAAGTTTCTGCCTCAAAAATTCAAACTTATTGGCTGACAATGGTTTTGTGAAAATGTCTGCAAGTTGTTCTTCAGATTTGTAGTAAATGAGACTAATTTCACCTTCCTTCTGCACTTCCCTC
>CM045920.1:1855937-1870937 GCA_025169955.1 Salix arbutifolia | reverse complement strand
TCCCGAATGGTCCGAGGATTTAAAGGATTGGAATAGAGAAATGCATGTTAAATGCACTTATAATGGAGTTCAATTATCAGAAACAGAATTTCCTAAAAACTGGTTAACAGACGGTATTCAAATAAAGATCCTATTTCCTTTTCGACTACAACCTTGGCACAGATCTAAGTTAAAATTCTTTTCTAAAGATCCAATAAAAAAGAAAAGACAAAAACATGATTTTTGTTTTTTAACAGTTTGGGGAATGGAAACTGAACTTCCTTTTGGTTCTCCCCGAAAAGAACTTTCACTTTTTGAACCCATTTTTAAAAAATTAAAAAAAAAAATTAGAAAGTTGAAAAAAAATGGTTTTCTAACTCTAACAATTTTTAAAGAAAAAAGAAAAATATTTCTACATTTACCAAAAGAAACAAAAAACTGGTTCATCAAAAGTATTCTATTTGTAAAAGAAATAATATCAAAATCAAAAAGAAATCCGATTCTATTATTTGGATTTAGAGAAGTATCTGAATTAAATGAAACTAAAAACGAAAAAGATTCACCAATCACTAATGGGACTATTCATAAATTTTCCACTTCAATTCGATCTATGGATTGGATAAACTATTCACTGACAGAAAAAAAAATGAAAGATCTGAATGCCAGAACAAAGACAATAAGAAATCAAATAGAAAAAATTACAAAAGAAAAGAAAAAACGATTTCTAATCTCAGAAAGAAATATTAGTCCTAACAAACTAAGTTATAATGCTAAACGATTCAAATTAAAATCATCAAAAAATATTTTACAGATATTAAAAAGAAACAATGCTCAATTAGTCCGTAAATCATATTTTTATATAAAAATTTTGATTGAAAAGATATATATAGATATCCTTCTAGCTATCATTAATATTCCGAGGATCAATGTACAGTTTTTTCGTGAATCACCAAGAAAAATGATTACTAAATACATTTCTATGTATAATAAAAACGAAAATCACCAAAGACTTGATAAAACAAATCAAAATACACTAATTCACTTTATCTCGAGTATAAAAAAGGTATTTAATTATAGTAATTTTAACAAGAACTCACAGATTTTGTATAACGTAACCTCTTTGTCACAAGCATATGTATTTTACAAATTATCACAAGTCCAAGTTATTAACCTATATAAGTTAAGATCTGTCCTTCAATATCATGGAGCATCTCGTTTTCTTAAGAATGAAATAAAAGATTATTTTGGAGTCCAAGGAGGATTTCAGTTCAAATTAAAAAATACAAATTTAAAAAATTCTGTAATGAATGAATGGAAAAACTGGGTAAGAAGTAATTATCAATATAAATACGATTTATCTCAGATCAGATGGTCTAGCTTAATATCGCAAAAATGGCGAAATAAAATGAATCAACAGCATATGATTCAAAATAAGGATTTAAATAAATGGAATTTATATGAAAAAGACCAATTAATTCATTACGAAAAACAAAATAATTTGGAAGTCGATTCATTATCGAACCAAAAAGATAATTTTAAAAAATACTATAGATATAATATTTTATTATATAAATCCATTAATTATGAAGATAAGAAAGACTCATCTATTTATGAATTACCATTCAAATTAAATAATAAGCAAGAGATTTTTTATAATTACAAAATAGATAAAAGTAAATTATTTGATATGTCGGGAGGTATCCCTGTCAATAAGCATCTAAGAGAAGATGATATTATCGATACGGAAAAAAGCTCGCATAGAAAATATTTGGATTGGAGAATTCTCCCTTTTTGTCTTAGAAAGAAAGTCGATATTGAATCCTGGATCGATACCGGAACCAAACAAAAAAAAAACCTTTTTGATTGGATGGGAATGAATGAAGAAATACTAGATCGTCCTACATCAAATTTAGAATTTTGGTTCTTTCCAAAATTTGTGATACTTTGCAAGGCATATAAGATAAAATCTTGGATGATACCAATCAAATTACTTTTTTTAAATTTTAATGGAACTAAAGATGTTAGTGAAAATAAAAAAATCAACAGAAAGCAAAATAACGATCCTTTATCATCGAATGAAACAAAATCCATTCAATTAAAAAATCAAAATCATGAAGAAAAAGAGTCTGAGGATCAAGTAGATCTTGAATCAGTTCTAGCAAACCAAGAAAAAGATGTTGAAGAAGATTATGCAAGATCAGACAGGAAAGAGCGTAGAAAGAAAAAGCAATACAAAAGTAATACGGAAGCAGAACTTGATTTTTTGCTAAAAAGGTATTTATGCTTTCAATTAAGATGGGATGATTCTTTAAATCAAAAAATAATCAATAATATCAAAATATATTGTCTCTTGCTTAGACTGACAAATCCACGAGAAATTATTATATCCTCTATTCAAAGGGGAGAACTGAGTCTAGATATTCTAATGATTCAGAAAGATTTAACTCTTACAGAATTGATGAAAAAGGGAATATTGATTATCGAATCAACCCGTCTGTCGGTAAAAAATGATGGAAAATTTATTATGTATGAAACCATAAATATTTTATTGGTTCATAAGAGAAAACAACAAATTAATCAAAGATACAGAAAAAAAAACTCTATTGTAATAAATCAAAGTTTAATTAGAAATAAAGACAAAAATAATTATGATTTACTTGTTCCCGAAAATCTTTTATCCTCTAAACATCGTAGAGAATTGAGAATTCTAATTTCTTTCAATTCAAAAAATGAAAATGATATCAATACAGAAATTATCAATAATAATAACATAAAAAACCACGCTCACATTATAGATAAAAGCAAACGTTTTGATAGAGATAAAAATAAACTAATTAAATTAAAACTTTTTCTTTGGCCCAATTATCGATTAGAAGATTTAGCTTGTATAAATCGCTATTGGTTTGATACCAATAATGCTAGTCGGTTTAGTATGGTAAGGATACATATATGTCCACGATTAAAAATTCGGTAAAGTTCCATTTGTCATATATATCCCATAGCATATCTAATCTAGTATATGAAATATATGAAAACAAAGAGAGACGTCCATATACATTGTTTTACATCCCATATTCCATTCTGATATATGGAATTCAATCATGTATCAATTCGATCTAGAAATGAATCAATCCAATTTTTCGTTTTAGATTTTTAGATATAGATATAATTTTTTTTCCTTTGTAAGGGAAGAAATATACCATCTTTTATGTATTTCTAGCCGAATCAAAAAAAAATTGGATTGATTTTGGAATTCCTAACGAATTGAAGATTATTGTGTATACCAAATTCAAACCAACTGACATTCTTATTTAATATTACATTATTTATTATTACTGATCAATAAAACTATACTTAACAAAGGCGGGAGGAGGGGGATTTCATTTTATGGTAAAAAGTGCATTCATTTCAATTATTTCACAAGAAGACAACAAAGAAAACAAGGGATCCGTTGAATTTCAAATAGTAAGTTTTACTAATAAGATACGAAGACTTACTTCACATTTGGAATTGCATAGAAAAGACTATTTATCTCAAAGAGGTTTACGGAAAATTCTAGGAAAACGCCAACGACTACTATCTTATTTGGCAAAGAAAAATGGAGTACGTTATAAAGAATTAATTAGCCAGTTGAACATTCGGGAATCAAAAACTCGTTAATTTGAAGAGTCTTTTTTTTTTATTATTTGATTTATTAGATCTTAAACTTGAATTTTGATGAACTTATTTTCGTTTTCAGTAATTCATGGAAAAATAAATCGAGGAACCCCCTATGAATGTACCAGCTACAAGAAAGGACTTTATGATAGTCAATATGGGGCCCCACCACCCATCAATGCATGGCGTTCTTCGACTCATCCTTAGTCTAGACGGTGAAGATGTTATTGACTGCGAACCAATATTAGGTTATTTACACAGAGGGATGGAAAAAATTGCGGAAAACCGAACAATTATACAATATTTGCCTTATGTAACACGTTGGGATTATTTAGCTACTATGTTTACAGAAGCGATAACCATAAATGGACCGGAACAGTTGGGAAATATTCAAGTACCTAAAAGAGCTAGTTATATCAGAGTAATTATGTTGGAGTTGAGTCGTATAGCTTCTCATCTCTTATGGCTTGGCCCTTTTATGGCAGATATTGGTGGGCAGACCCCTTTCTTCTATATTTTTAGAGAAAGAGAGTTAATATATGATTTATTCGAAGCTGCGACTGGTATGAGAATGATGCATAATTATTTTCGTATCGGAGGAGTAGCAGCTGATCTACCTCATGGCTGGTTAGATAAATGTTTGGATTTCTGCGATTATTTTTTAACAGGAGTTGCTGAATATCAAAAACTTATTACGCGAAATCCTATTTTTTTACAACGAGTTGAAGGAATAGGTATTGTTAGTGCAGAAGAAGCAATAAATTGGGGTTTATCAGGACCAATGCTACGAGCTTCCGGAGTACGATGGGATCTTCGTAAAGTTGATCATTATGAGTGTTATGACGAATTTGATTGGGGAGTCCAGTGGCAAAAGGAAGGGGATTCGCTAGCTCGTTATTTAGTCCGAATTGGTGAAATGACGGAATCCGTAAAAATTATTCAACAGGCTTTGGAAGGGATTCCAGGGGGGCCTTATGAAAATTTAGAAACTCGAAGTTTTGCTAGAGAAAGGAATCGAGAATGGAATGATTTTGAATATCGATTTATTAGTAAAAAAACTTCTCCCGCCTTTGAATTGCCGAAACAAGAACTTTATGTTAGAGTTGAAGCACCAAAAGGAGAGTTGGGAATTTTTCTGATAGGGGATCAAAGTAGTTTTCCTTGGAGATGGAAAATTCGCCCGCCGGGTTTTATCAATTTGCAAATTCTTCCTCAATTAATTAAAAGAATGAAATTGGCTGATATTATGACAATATTAGGTAGCATAGATATTATTATGGGGGAAGTTGATCGTTGAAATGATAATTGATCCAACAACAGTACAAGCTATCAATTCTTTTTCCAGATTGAAATCCTTAAACGAGATCTATGGAATTATATGGATGCTTGTCCCTATTTTGACTCTTGTATTGGGAATCACGATAGGCATACTAGTAATTGTGTGGTTAGAAAGAGAAATTTCTGCAGGGATACAACAACGTATTGGACCTGAATATGCCGGTCCTTTTGGAGTTCTTCAAGCTCTAGCGGATGGAACAAAATTACTTTTCAAAGAAAATCTTTTTCCATCTAGAGGGGATACTCGTTTATTTAGTATCGGACCATCCATAGCAGCCATATCAACTCTATTAAGCTATTCAGTAATTCCTTTTGGCTATCACTTTGTTTTAGCGGATCTAAATATCGGCGTATTTTTATGGATTGCCATTTCAAGTATTGCTCCCATTGGACTTCTTATGTCAGGATATGGATCAAATAATAAATATTCCTTTTTAGGTGGTCTACGAGCTGCCGCTCAATCGATTAGTTATGAAATACCATTAACTCTCTGTGTATTATCCATATCTCTACGTGCGATTCGTTGAAACATAAATTTTTACCTATCCCCCCCCCCTTTTTTTTTTTTATTAGGAAAAAGGTAAAATTAATTGAATATATTGAATATATATCCTTATTTTTTTATTCATCATTTGGATTGATGAACTAAATTAGATAGTTATATGAGTGAAAGAAAACAGCTTCTAAATTTGCAGTAAAAAAAATCGAGACTCATTTCTTATGTACAACAGGAAAGCACAAATAAACATAAGAAGATGAGATCATTTGTCCCAAAATTGGTTGATTAGTCATCCTGGCTTGAAAGCGGGCTCAAAGAATCAACCTTATTGAGTTTTTACTATCATTTATATATATATATATATTATTGTAATGCTAGTAATGCTACCGAGCAGTTGAGTAAAAATAAAAATGAGTGGATGGTTAGGAACACCAAGATACATAAAAGATTAGTAATAGAATTATCAAAAATAAAAGAATATTAATTGGGGCTTTAAATTAGTAGAAATGATCAGGCAGTACTCCCCACGATTCCGATCCAGAGTATGCTCCTATCCACCAATTAAACAAATGACTATCAGGAACGAAGTAATCCTTTCCTTTTTTTTTCAGAAGGAAGAATAGGAACAAAAAAAAGAATAGACTTACAATAGAAAAAGAAAAAAAAAAAGAATCCTTTATTCTTCTTTCTTTCCTATCTCGATATTCATATAAATATAAATTGAATTCGTGTCATAATTCATGAACTAATGGAATGTCTAATTCTTTTTCGTAATCGAAAATGATAGGTTGAAATATTTATTGGTATTTCTACAAGAAGTATTTTATTGAAAGATTTTAGTTATTGCTCAAGAAAGAAAAATTGAAATTCTTAAAAGATGAGATCAATTCAGAAGTACTTTACTTTAGTATTATAACAGACAGAATTACATTGGTCAAATTTTTGAATTGGGGGCATCCGATAGATTTTGATCCTATCTATCCTACAAATAGATCAAGATAAATAATATGATCTGGCCCTTAGATTTATTTATGGCCTTCGAGGAGCCATATGAGGTGAAAATCTCATGTATGGTTCTGTAATAGCGATGGGGACAGTGATGTCATCACCGACTATGATTATCTAACAGTTCGAGTACAGTTGATATAGTTGAGGCACAATCAAAATATGGTTTTGGGGGATGGAATTTGTGGCGTCAACCTATAGGATTTATCATTTTTTTCATTTCTTCCCTAGCAGAATGTGAGAGATTACCTTTTGATTTACCAGAAGCAGAAGAAGAATTAGTAGCAGGTTATCAAACTGAATATTCGGGTATCAAATTTGGTTTATTTTATGTTGCTTCCTATCTAAACTTATTAGTCTCTTCATTATTTGTAGCAGTTCTTTACTTGGGCGGTTGGAATATCTCTATTCCGTACATATCTGTTCCGGAGTTTTTTGATTTTGAAATAAATAAAGTAGGTAGAGTTTTTGGAACAACAATGGGTATTCTTATTACATTGGTTAAAACTTATTTGTTCTTGTTCATTCCTATCACAACAAGATGGACTTTACCTAGACTAAGAATGGACCAACTATTAAATCTTGGATGGAAATTTCTTTTACCTATTTCTCTTGGCAATTTATTATTAACAACCTCTTCCCAACTCTTTTCACTATAAAGTAATTCTTTTGTATATTTATAGTTTGTCTCAAACAAGATAAAGAAACAAATATAAAATTATTCATAGAGATTCACGATATGTTCCCTATGGTAACTGGGTTCATGAATTATGGTCAACAAACCATACGGGCTGCAAGGTACATTGGTCAAAGTTTCATGACTACCTTATCCCACGTAAATCGTTTACCGGTAACTATTCAATATCCTTATGAAAAATTAATCACATCGGAGCGTTTCCGCGGTCGAATCCATTTTGAATTTGATAAATGCATTGCTTGTGAAGTATGTGTTCGTGTATGTCCTATAGATTTACCTGTTGTTGATTGGGAATTGGAAACTAATATTCGAAAGAAACGATTGCTTAATTACAGTATTGATTTCGGAATCTGTATATTTTGTGGCAACTGCGTTGAGTATTGTCCAACTAATTGTTTATCAATGACTGAAGAATATGAACTTTCTACCTATAATCGTCACGAATTGAATTATAACCAAATTGCTTTAGGTCGTTTACCAATGTCAGTAATTGACGATTATACAATTCGAACAATTTTGAATTCACCTCAATCTTTAATCAAAATGGACAAACCCCCTTTGATTAAAGATTGATTGAAGAGTCATTTTTAATCATTAAACAAAGATCTAGGTTTGATCTAAAAGTCTGAAATCTTTTTTTTTCATTTTGCATTTTGTTTGGTCAATAACTACAAAAGCTACAAATCCCAACTAGCAATTGGATTTGATTGATTGGTAAGAATTGCAGCGTAGCTTAATTTAGATTGAAAATCTATTAATATAGTCATAATTCTATCCATAATTATTTCTATTTCGAAATAGAAATTAAAGTATCCATTTTTCTTTTTTCGAGAAAGAATGGGATTAGTCTGATATCAGTACTACAGTAATTTTAACCTTTTAGGATTAAATTAACCCATTCTAAATAAGTTTCTCCTGGTCGGGTCAATAAAGTCATGAAAAAAAAGAATTTGATTTTTTTATCTTTTATTTTACGTACAATGAATTTACCTGGACCAATACATGATTTTCTTTTAGTCTTTCTAGGATTAGGTCTTATATTAGGAGGTCTAGGAGTGGTATTACTTACCAATCCAATTTTTTCTGCCTTTTCATTGGGATTGGTTCTTGTTTGTATATCCTTATTCTATATTTTATCAAACTCTCATTTTGTAGCTGCGGCGCAGCTCCTTATTTATGTGGGAGCTATAAATGTTTTAATTTTATTTGCTGTGATGTTCATGAATGGTTCAGAAGATTACAAAGATTTCAATCTTTGGACTGTTGGGAATGGTCTTACTTCCCTAATTTGTACAAGTCTTTTTGTTTTACTAATTACTATTATTTCAGATACAACATGGTATGGGATTATTTGGACTACAAGAGCAAACCAGATTATAGAGCAAGATTTGGTAAGTAATGGTCAACAAATTGGAATTCATTTAGCAACAGATTTTTTTCTTCCATTTGAATTCATTTCAATAATTCTTTTAGTTGCTTTGATAGGTGCGATTGCCACGGCTCGTCAGTAATAAATCTTTTTAATTGGTAATCGCAATCCAAATCAGACTTTATTCTATGTTATCACATTTATTTGAGGATTATTCATATATAAATTCTTTTATTCGATCTATATTCCAATCTTTTTTTTTTTGTTTTGTACTTGTGATATTCTTATTCTAGTCAATCTAATCTGTTGATGTTAAATTGTTGTTCATTGTTCATATTGAAATAAATCGAAATCGCTAAGGAGTGGGGCCATGATGCTCGAACATGTGCTTGGTTTGAGTGCTTATTTATTTTCTATCGGTATCTATGGATTGATCACGAGTCGAAATATGGTTAGAGCCCTTATGTGTCTTGAACTTATACTGAATGCCGTCAATATAAATTTAGTAACATTTTCTGATTTTTTTGATAGTCGCCAATTAAAAGGAAATATTTTTTCAATTTTTATTATATCTATCGCAGCCGCTGAAGCAGCTATCGGGCTGGCTATAGTTTCGTCAATTTATCGTAACAGAAAATCAATCCGTATCAATCAATTGAATTTGTTGAATAAGTAGTATTAATCATATAAAATATTTAGATTCATTAATTTGAATTGATATTTATGATAGATAGCGTATCTGATAATGTTTACGAAAACGTAAGAAATTAAAGTATCTTGGTTCTATCTCATGAGTCGATCCGAAATTGAATAGACAAATTATGATAAATCATTGATTCATCTGGTGTCTAAATATATGATTCATTTCAAAATTTACTAGATCGAAAATTTATGACGTTTTTTTTTTTTAACAAAAATTATAGCTCCAATGTCACATTCAGTAAAAATCTATGATACATGTATAGGGTGTACTCAATGTGTCCGGGCCTGCCCCACAGATGTATTAGAAATGATACCTTGGGACGGGTGTAAAGCTAAGCAAATTGCTTCTGCTCCAAGAACGGAAGACTGTGTTGGCTGTAAGAGATGCGAATCCGCCTGTCCAACTGATTTCTTGAGTGTTCGAGTTTATCTATGGCATGAAACAACTCGAAGCATGGGTCTAGCTTATTGATATTTTCCAGAAAAAACCACTTGAATACATTTGATTTTTTGTTTACCGACAAAAACCCGTACTAAAAAAATAATAATAAAAAAATAGATTAGGTTTTCGAGTACGGGTTTTTCTTGTCCAAGTGTATCTTGTCTTTACCACGAATTCTTTTCCTTGGTTAACAGTATTAGTAGTTTTACCAATATTCGCGGGTTCCTTGATTTTCGTTTTCCCTCATAGAGGAAATAAGGTAATTAGGTGGTATACTATACTTATATGTGTACTAGAACTCCTTTTAATGACCTATGCATTCTCTTATTATTTCCAATTGGACGATCCCTTAATCCAATTGACGGAGTCTTATCAATGGATTAATTTTTTTGATTTTTACTGGAGATTAGGAATAGATGGACTTTCTATAGGACCTATTTTACTGACCGGATTTATCACCACTTTAGCTACTTTAGCGGCTCGGCCAATTACTCGGGATTCTCGATTATTTCATTTTTTGATGTTAGCAATGTATAGTGGTCAAATAGGATTATTTTCTTCTCAAAATCTTTTACTTTTTTTCATTATGTGGGAGTTAGAATTAATTCCTGTTTATCTACTTCTATCCATGTGGGGGGGAAAGCAACGTCTGTATTCAGCTACAAAATTTATTTTGTATACTGCAGGAAGTTCCGTTTTTTTATTAATGGGAGCTTTAGGTATCGCTTTCTATGCTTCCAATGAACCAACATTCAATTTTGAAACATCAGCTAATCAATCATATCCTGTGACCTTGGAAATACTATTCTATATTGGATTTCTTATTGCTTTTGCTGTCAAATCACCGATTATACCCTTACATACATGGTTACCAGACACCCATGGAGAAGCACATTACAGTACTTGTATGCTTTTAGCTGGAATCTTATTAAAAATGGGAGCATATGGATTGGTTCGAATAAATATGGAATTATTATCCCACGCCCATTCTATATTTTCTTCTTGGTTGATAATAGTAGGCGCAATACAAATAATCTATGCAGCTTCAACATCTTCTGGTCAAAAAAATTTAAAAAAAAGAATAGCCTATTCTTCTGTATCTCATATGGGTTTTACAATTATAGGAATTTGCTCTATAAGCGATATGGGACTCAACGGGGCCATTTTACAAATAATATCTCATGGATTTATTGGCGCTGCGCTTTTTTTCTTGTCAGGAACAAGTTATGATAGAATACGTCTTGTTTATCTTGACGAAATGGGCGGAATGGCTACCCTAATGCCAAAAATATTCATGATGTTCAGTATCTTATCATTAGCTTCTCTTGCATTACCGGGCATGAGCGGCTTTTTTGCAGAATTGGTAGTATTTTTTGGAATAATTACCGCCAAAAAATATTTTTTAATGCCAAAAATACTAATTACTTTTGGAGCGGCAGTTGGAACGATATTGACTCCTATTTATTTATTATCTATGTTACGCCAGATGTTCTATGGATACAAGCTGCTTAATGCCACAAATTCTTATTTTTTTGATTCTGGACCACGGGAATTATTTGTTTCGATTGCTATCCTTCTGCCTGTAATTAGTATTGGTATTTATCCGGATTTCGTTTTCTCATTATCAGTTGACAAGGTCGAAGCTATTCTATCGAATTTTTTTTATAGCTAATTTTTTTTTATAGGTAGTTATTAAAAAAAAAACGGAATTGGAATCAGATATGTTTAACATTTGCGAGAACCTTTTGAATCACTCAAGTAATGGAGTGATTCAAAAGGTTCTCAACGACTTACCTGAAGCTTCTTATATATATATTAAACTGGCTTATGGTTATATTTGTTAAACTCGTTCTTGAATTCAATTAGGATATTAATGTAAATGAACCATAACTATGTAGTCCTATTCCTAATAAATTAACCCCAAAATAGCATATCCAAATTATAAGAAAACCGATCGAAGCAACAATTGCCGAATTTAAACCTTCCAAATTCTTATTTGTTCGAGTATGGAAATAAATCGCGAATATGGTCCAAGTAATAAATGCCCAAGTTTCTTTTGGGTCCCAATTCCAATATGATCCCCATGCTTCATTAGCCCAGACTGCTCCTGAAAGAATACCTATGGTTAAAAAAAGAAACCCTATACTAAGAATACGAAAACCCCAATGATCTAATTGTTGAATCAATTGAAACCTGTAATAATTCCTAGAAGAAGTAAAAAAAGTATTTTTTAAAATATTTCGTTTTTCCATCATGTATTGGATCTCATCAACGGGAAATGAATCATTTAATAAATTATTGTTTTTACCAACAATTCTTATGACTTTTCGAAATGTAATTACGAGAAGTGCTGCTGACAATAATGATCCACATAAAAGAGCTGCATAGCCCGATACCATCATACTTACGTGCATTATTAACCACTGGGATTGGAGAGCAGGTACTAAAATTTTCGATTGATTCATATCGGTTAAAAGACCCCAAGTAGCAAAGCCCTGGGTAAAAAAAGTACTTGGTGCGGTTATTGTGCTTAAATAATTCTTATCTTTTTTAAAATATGGAACCATATGAATAATAGAGAAAATCCATGAAAGAAATATTAATGATTCGTATAAATCACTTATTGGTAAATGTCCCGAATAAATCCAACGAGTAATTAGTAATCCTGTTAGGCAGAAAAAAGTGGTTAACATGCCTTTTTCTGACGAATCATAGAGTCCCACAAATTCATTGACTAATAAGGTTAGAAAATGAATTATAATTACAATTGAAACGACCGAAAAAGATATATGAGTTAATATATGTTCTAAAGTCAAAAATATCATAAAAAAAAGGGGGGGAATACTTTAATTATCCATAATTTTACATATGGAATTGAATTCATTATAGGATTTATTCTATCCTTTTAATAATTAGATAATTTAATTATGTTATGCCGCCACTCGGACTCGAACCGAGATGCTCTAGCACTGCTTCCTAAGAGCAGCGTGTCTACCGATTTCACCATGGCGGCTTGCTCAAAATTATAATAACCCTTTTTTATTCAATTGGCGAGCTTGAAGGAGTTAATTCAATGGAATATTTTTTTGTTGAAACATTCAAATTAATGAAAATAAAAATTCATTTTTATTGTATTAATCCTTAGAGTTTCGTTAGGTATAAAATTTGTGTTAAGGTTTAGCAACCCCATTAGGTATTGATTTATGGACATATAATATAACAAAAAAAGTTTCGAGTTCTGTCCCGGACTTTCAAATTGAAAACTGGAAAATCTTATCTAATTCAATGTATATTCCTTGATAGATCATCCAGATCAAGCATATGATCTAAACCAGATCAGTCAAAATTTACACATTTTTATCTACCTAGTATTTCTTTAAATTGGATTGAAGGCATCAAAGGTTCTATTTTCTATAGTGATTAAAAATAATAATTGTCAAGACAGTTATAAAATAAGTTAAACTTAATTATAAAATAAGTTAAACTTAATTCATTTTTTTTTTTTTTTAATTAAAAATAATAAGATTTTTTTATGGAACATACATATCAATATTTATGGATTCTATCTTTCGTTACACTTCCAGTCCCTATGTTAATAGGAATAGGGCTGCTACTTTTTCCGGTGTCAACAAAAAAACTTCACCGTATATGGGCTTTTCCGAGTGTTTTATTGTTAAGTATAGTTATGGTTTTTTCGACCGATCTGTTTATTCAGCAAATAAATAGCAGTTCCATTTATCAATATGTATGGTCTTGGACCATCAACAATGATTTTTCCTTAGAGTTCGGGTATTTGATTGACCCACTTACTTCTATTTTGTTAATATTAATTACTACGGTTGGAATTTTAGTTCTTGTTTATAGTGACAGTTATATGTCTCATGATCAAGGCTATTTGAGATTTTTTGTTTATATGAGTTTTTTCAATACCTCAATGCTGGGATTAGTTACCAGTTCCAATTTAATACAAATTTATATCTTTTGGGAATTGGTTGGAATGTGCTCTTACCTATTAATAGGCTTTTGGTTCACACGACCTAGTGTGTCCAATGCTTGTCAAAAAGCATTCGTAACTAATCGTGTAGGCGATTTTGGTTTATTATTAGGAATTTTAGGTCTTTATTGGCTAACAGGCAGTTTCGAATTTCAGGATTTGTTTGAAATATTCAATAACTTGATTTCTAATAATGATAATGAGGTTCATTTTTTATTTGTTACTTTGTGCGCTTTCCTATTATTTTCCGGTGCAATTGCTAAATCGGCACAATTCCCTCTTCATGTGTGGTTACCAGATGCCATGGAAGGACCTACCCCTATTTCGGCTCTAATACATGCTGCTACCATGGTAGCAGCGGGAATTTTTCTTGTAGCTCGACTTCTTCCTCTTTTCGTAGTTATACCTTACATAATGAAGCTAATAGCTTTGATAGGTATAATAACAGTACTCTTAGGAGCTACTTTAGCTTTTGCTCAAAAAGATATTAAGAGAGGTTTAGCCTATTCTACAATGTCTCAATTGGGTTATATGATGTTAGCTTTAGGTATGGGCTCCTATCGAGCTGCTTTATTTCATTTGATTACTCATGCTTATTCGAAAGCATTGTTGTTTTTAGGATCTGGATCCATTATTCATTCAATGGAAGGTATTGTCGGCTATTCTCCAGATAAGAGTCAAAATATGGTTCTTATGGGTGGTTTAACAAAACATGTTCCAATTACAAAAATTGCTTTTTTATTAGGAACCCTTTCTCTTTGTGGTATTCCACCTCTCGCCTGTTTTTGGTCTAAAGATGAAATTCTTAATGATAGTTTGTCGTATTCACCTATTTTCGCAATAATAGCTTTTTCTACAGCAGGATTAACTGCATTTTATATGTTTCGGGTTTATTTACTTACTTTTGAGGGGCATTTAAATATTTATTTTCAAAATTATAATGGTAAAAAAAACAGCGCATTCTATTCAATATCTTTATGGGGTAAACAGGGATCAAAAATGCTTAAAAGAAAAATGCGTTTATTACCTTTATTAACAATAAATAATAATGAAAGGGCTTCCTTTTTTTGTTTTTTTTGGAAAAAAATATATCAAACTGGTGGTACTGTAAGAAGGATGACATGTCCTTTTATTACTATTAATCATTTTGGCACTAAAAGAATTTTTTCCTATCCCCAAGAATCGGATAATACTATATTATTTCCGATGCTTGTTTTGGTACTATTTACCTTGTTTATTGGAGCTATAGGAATACCTTTCAATCAATTCAATCAAGAAGAAATGAATTTGGATATATTATCCAAACTTTTAATTCCGA
>CM045920.1:1840937-1843437 GCA_025169955.1 Salix arbutifolia | reverse complement strand
TTTTGTCCACAGATCCGCAGTACACCTGTGATGGTTATAGGCTAGGTTACATTTTGTTATTATGTCACCCGTCCAGTTAGTGGCCTCAGATGATGTTTCTTAACATTAGTGTCATGTGACCTAACGGTAGGTCCTAGAGACTTGAAATTTTGTCCACAGATCCGCAGTACACCTGTGATGGTTATAGGCTAGGTTACATTTTGTTATTATGTCACCCGTCCAGTTAGTAGCCTCAGATGATGTTTCTTAACATTAGTGTCATGTGACCTAACGGTTAGTCCTAGAATCTTGGATTTTGGGTAGGTTGGGTAGTTTAGGGTTTAGGGTTCAGGTAGGTTCAAGTAAGTGAGGTAGGTAGGTAGGTTAGGTACGTAGGTTGGGTAGGTAGGTAGGTAGGTAGGTAGGTAGGTAGGTAGGTAGGTTAGGTAGGTAGGTTAGGTAGGTAGGTAGGTAGGTAGGTTAGGTAGGTAGGTAGGTAGGTTAGGTAGGTTAGGTAGGTAGGTTAGGTAGGTAGGTTAGGTAGGTAGGTTAGTAGGTACGTAGGTTAGGTAGGTAGGTTAGGAGGTAGGTTAGGTAGGTAGGTAGTTAGGTAGGTAGGTAGGTTAGGTAGGTAGGTAGGTAGGTAGGTATGTAGGTAGGTTAGGTAGGTAGGTAGGTTAGGTAGGTAGGTAGGTATTAGGTAGGTATAGGTAGGTAGGTTAGGTAGGTAGGTAGGTAGGTAGGTAGGTAGGTAGGTAGGTAGGTTAGGTAGGTAGGTAGGTAGGTAGGTTAGGTAGGTAGGTAGGTAGGTAGGTTAGGTAGGTAGGTTAGGTAGGTAGGTTAGGTAGGTAGGTTAGGTAGGTACCTATTTAGGTTAGGTAGGTAGTGTAGGTAGGTTAGGTAGGTAGGTATTAGGTAGGTAGGTTATTGGTAGGTAGTTTCGAATTTAGGATTTGTTTGAAATATTCAATAACTTGATTTCTAATAATGATAATGAGGTTCATTTTTTATTTGTTACTTTGTGCGCTTTCCTATTATTTTCCGGTGCAATTGCTAAATCGGCACAATTCCCTCTTCATGTGTGGTTACCAGATGCCATGGAAGGACCTACCCCTATTTCGGCTCTAATACATGCTGCTACCATGGTAGCAGCGGGAATTTTTCTTGTAGCTCGACTTCTTCCTCTTTTCGTAGTTATACCTACATAATGAAGCTAATAGCTTTGATAGGTATAATAACAGTACTCTTAGGAGCTACTTTAGCTTTTGCTCAAAAAGATATTAAGAGAGGTTTAGCCTATTCTACAATGTCTCAATTGGGTTATATGATGTTAGCTTTAGGTATGGGCTCCTATCGAGCTGCTTTATTTCATTTGATTACTCATGCTTATTCGAAAGCATTGTTGTTTTTAGGATCTGGATCCATTATTCATTCAATGGAAGGTATTGTCGGCTATTCTCCAGATAAGAGTCAAAATATGGTTCTTATGGGTGGTTTAACAAAACATGTTCCAATTACAAAAATTGCTTTTTTATTAGGAACCCTTTCTCTTTGTGGTATTCCACCTCTCGCCTGTTTTTGGTCTAAAGATGAAATTCTTAATGATAGTTTGTCGTATTCACCTATTTTTCGCAATAATAGCTTTTTCTACAGCAGGATTAACTGCATTTTATATGTTTCGGGTTTATTTACTTACTTTTGAGGGGCATTTAAATATTTATTTTCAAAATTATAATGGTAAAAAAAAACAGCGCATTCTATTCAATATCTTTATGGGGTAAACAGGGATCAAAAATGCTTAAAAGAAAAATGCGTTTATTACCTTTATTAACAATAAATAATAATGAAAGGGCTTCCTTTTTTTGTTTTTTTTGGAAAAAAATATATCAAACTGGTGGTACTGTAAGAAGGATGACATGTCCTTTTATTACTATTAATCATTTTGGCACTAAAAAGAATTTTTTCCTATCCCCAAGAATCGGATAATACTATATTATTTCCGATGCTTGTTTTGGTACTATTTACCTTGTTTATTGGAGCTATAGGAATACCTTTCAATCAATTCAATCAAGAAGAAATGAATTTGGATATATTATCCAAACTTTTAATTCCGACTTTAAGTCTTTTACATCAAAATCAAAATGAGTCTGTAGATTGGTATGAATTTGTTACAAATTCAACTTTTTCAGTCAGTATAGCTTATTTGGGGATATTTATAGCGTCTTCTTTATATAAGCCGATTTATTCATCCTTACAAAATTTGAAATTCCTTAATTTGGTTGCTAAAAAAGGTCCTAAGAGAATTCTTTGGGACAAAATAATAAATGTGATATATGATTGGTCCTATAATCGTGGTTACATAGATGTTTTTTATGCAATATCTTTAACAGAAGGCATAAGAAGATTGGGCCGAATTAACTTCTTTTTTTGATAGACGAGTAATTGATGGAATTACCAATGGAGTTGGCTTTACGAGTTTCTTTGCAGGAGAAGGCATAAAATATGTAGGAGGGGGTCGCAA
>CM045920.1:1820937-1823437 GCA_025169955.1 Salix arbutifolia | reverse complement strand
AATGGGTACTATCGGGTCGGGTGAATTCAATAATAGGCGTCTGTTGGCATTCCAGCCTTCCTTCTCTTTCTCCTTTCAGAGCCTATCCGAAAGAGAATCCAGTACTTCTTGGTCGTGAATATCTGAATAGGACGAACCGCCCCGTGGATATCTTTGCTTCAGAACAAAAGAATTAGAATTAGGCCCGGTCAACTGGAATGTGTATATTATCCATATAGGGGATCTTCCAATTGAGAAGATCCATCGACCTGAGACGAAGAGAAGGTTCTATCTATTTTATTTAGTTATTCATTTAGTTATTCAGTTAAACCAACGATTCGTTATTGGAGCAGATAGCAACAACCACCATTTCATCCGACATACGTATTTTTGATTTTTCCAATGGATTTACATCTTTCATTAATGGAAATTTTTTGATGTAGTGAGGAATCGCTCTCGTTGCTCGCTGTTCAAGAATTCTTGTTTAGGCAGTTCATACCATCCATACATAGTGTTTTGATCTAAGATTTCAATTCTTCCATGTTTCAGCAGTAACATATTGTTCCGTGTCCAAAATATGGAAGAAGGAGGTGTTTCCACGACTCTACCACTCAGTCAATTCTGTTCCACTTAATCCCTATTTCATGGCCACATATCTTTCAGGCTAAGGAATGGGAAACCTTTCTCCTATTACATGAATCCAATTTTCATTTCATCCGGGAAAAGCCATCTTTTTCTCAACAATGCCTTTGTCATTTGATCCAATAGCCTTCCGTTAGATAGGAACAGATTTGATAAATACTGATAACTCTCGGATAGAGTATTAGAACGGAAAAATCCATTAGATAATGAACTCTTGGTTCTAAGCCATCTCTGGCGATGAATCAACAATTCGAAGTGCTTTTCTTGCGTATTCTTGATAAACCAGCGTTTATATATAGATGTAGGAGGATCTGTTTGGGAAGTAAGAAGCCCCTTTGACATCTCTTCATCTGCAAAGAATTCTCGATGTGAAAACACAGAGACAAGGGGCTGGTCTTTGAATAGGAAAAAGAGTGGATCTGCAGGGTCCCAAATGAATTGGCTTATTCGAAAAACGCCTTGTTCTTTGGAAGATCTATCTCGTATCTGGTACTGCATGGTTCCACTCTGCAAGAACTCCGAATCATTCTCTTGAAGCTCATCCTCTTCACCATAAATGATCCGCTTGCCCCGAAATGACCTGGCCCAATAGGGAAATCCCAATGAATTGGGCCTTTCGATACAATCAAATAGAAAGCCCCAAGGGCTCCATATTCTAGGCGCCCAAACTATGTGATTGAATAAATCCTCCTCTATCTGTTGCGGGTCGAGGATTCCTTCTACTTCCCCTTCTTCAAACTCCGATTCATATTTTTCATAGAGAAATCCCTGATCAAGGATAGAACAAGATCCATTTTGCATCATATCTAAGGGACTCCTTGGTTCGGGCCGAAGAAGCAATGTCACTCGATCATTATCAAACTGACTGCAATCTTTTTCTGTCCGTGAGGATCCCACTAGAGCGCCTTCTACTTCTAATAGGCCATGAACTAGATCAGAATCATTCTCAACAAGTCCATAATAGGTGATCCCATTTTTTTCATCGGGTCCGGGTAGAGACCAAAGGTCTTGAGCAATCGATCCGGCAGAACAACTCAAAAGATAAAGAAGTATCGTTAATTTCTTCATGCTCGTTCCAAGTTCGAAGTACCATTTGTACAAATAAGAATCCCCTTCGTTACATGATTTCTTCTTCATATAGATAGATATAGGATCTATCGGGCAATTACTTAGAAATACATTTTGTGCAACAGCCCTTCCTATCTGATAGAAAAGGATCCCATGATCCTGAACCGATCTTACCTGGGATCGCAAATCCCAAGTTTGTCTATGAAGAGCAGATCTAATTATATTAGTGTCTATAATTGATTTCTTCTGTGTAATACTAATCGATAGGGCCTCATTGGTAAGTGCTACAAGATCTCGTACATTGGAACCCATGGTTACGGACCCGAATCTCTTAGTATGGAACATTTTCTTTTCCAAGTGAAATCCCCTACTATATGAAAGAGTGAAAACGTGCTTTCGTTGTTGTGGAATAAGAAGCCTTCGTATCTTAATGCATGTATTTAATTTATTCGGAGCTATTAGAGCGGGATCCACTTTTTGGGGAATATGAGTCGAAGCAATAACAAGAATATTTCGAGTGGAACATCTTTCACAATCCCTGGAGAGATAGTTCACTAATAGACCGAGGGATAAGTAATTCGACTCATTCACATCCAGATCGTGAATGTTTGGAATCCATATTATGCAAGGAGACATTGCTTTTGCTAATTCGAATTGAAGGGTGATATAAAATCGGTCTATTTCTGGCATCATATCCATAGTTAGTGCATTCATCCTAGTTAGAAGCTCCAGCTCCGTATCAAGGTCACGGTCGATATCGTCACTCACATCAATATCGTCACTATCATCAATATCGTCCCTATCATCAATA
>CM045920.1:1810937-1813437 GCA_025169955.1 Salix arbutifolia | reverse complement strand
CTCGTCGTTAATTCCTTAATAATTAATAAATATTAGAATTTGAAAAGGAAAATATAGATGCTTATCGTTCATTATTAGTTTATTATTTATATTTCTTTTTATATTTTATTCAATTTTAAGAGTAAGAATTAAGATTAAGAGTAAGAGGTAAAGTAAACCCTATGCTAAAGAAGAGAAAAAAGAACCCATATGAAGCATCCGCTTCAGGGTTCTTTATATGTATGTCTGCTGACAAAGCACGAAGAATAATTGATCAGATTCGTGGGCGTTCCTATGAGGAAACACTTATGATACTCGAACTCATGCCTTATCGAGCATGTTATCCCATTTTTAAATTAGTTTATTCCGCAGCAGCAAATGCTAGTCACAATATGGGTTTGAACGAAGCTAGTTTAGTCATTAGCAAAGCCGAAGTCAACGAAGGTGCTACTATGAAAAAAATGAAACCTCGGGCTCGAGGACGAAGTTATGTGATAAAAAGACAGACTTGCCATATAAATATTGTATTGGAGGATATATCATATGAAGAATATGAAGAAGATTTTCTACGAAGAATATGAAAAATATAACATATACTTAAAAAAATCAAGACGTATAAAGCTAAATAAAACTAAGTACACACATATGACATTTGATGATATATATACTAGTGGGGGCTTATGGACAAAAAATAAATCCACTTGGTTTCAGACTTGGTACAACCCAAGATCATCATTCTATTTGGTTTGCACAACCAAAAAATTTTTTTGAGGGTCTGCAAGAAGATCAAAAAATACGAAATTGTATCAAAAATTATGTACAAAAAAATATGAAAATTTCTTCTGGTGTTGAAGGAATTGGACATATAGAGATTCAAAAACGAATCGATGTGATTCAAGTTATAATCCATTTAGGATTCCCAAAATTTTTAACAGAAGGTAACCCTAAAAGGATCAAAGAATTACAAATAAATGTACAAAAAGAACTTAATTGTATGAACCGAAAACTCAACATTTCTATTACAAGAATGAAAACCCTTACCCTTCACCCGAATGTTCTTGCAGAATTTATAGCCGGACAATTAAAGAATCGAGTTTCATTTCGCAAAGCAATGAAAAAGGCTATTGAATTAACTGAGCAGAGCAATACAAAAGGAATTCAAGTACAAATTGCAGGACGTCTTGATGGAAAAGAAATTGCACGCGCCGAATGGGTTAGAGAGGGCAGGGTTCCTCTACAAACTCTTCGAGCTAAAATTAATTATTGTTCTTATACAGTTAGAACTATTTATGGGGTATTAGGTATAAAAATTTGGATATTTGTAGACGAGGAATAGTAAACCCTTACTTAACTTGTCTTTACATTCTATTGATTGATAGAACAAAAAATGACAAATTCTTTCATTCTTTTTTTTTTTTTACAAAAAAAAAGAATGAAAGAATTCTAATTCTATTCTAATTCTATAAGGTTGAATAAAATAAAAAATTCGATTGATTATTTAATATGCTATGCTTAGTGTGTGACTCGTTGGTTTTTCAAAGGTCAAATAAAAAAAAACAGACCAATGCATACTATGAACTAATGAATTAATAAGTATAAATATAGAATTTATAACCAACTCATCGCTTCACATTATCTGGATCTGGATCAAAAAAAGCAGTCAAAGTCAAGATAGAATCTATTGGTCATTTCATTGTAGCAACTGAAATCTTTTTTGCATAAATAAACTCAAAACCAATCTGATTATGAATTGTAAAGCAAAATAGAAAATTATGCAGATAAATGGAAAGATGAGAGAAAGAGAGAAAAAGAATATCAATGATATAGGATTCCAATATGTGTAAGGTCTATAAGTCATCTCATAAAAGCCAATGTAATAAAGCATCAATATCGATTGATTCATAATTAAATGAATCGCATTCATAGAACAAAAAAATCAAGAGCCTCGAGCCAATAAAGACTAAGAACATTGACTCAAAAATAAATTCATTAGGGGCTCCATTGTATAATTAAGACACCTAACCATTAATCGAAAAGCGATGGGAACGATGGAACCTATGAATATATCAAGATTTTATTGAAACCGAATCTTAATGATTTTATTGGGTAGGATGGCGAAACAAACCAAGAGACACTCCATTTATTCTGAGAGGTCATAGGTTAACCCTACAAATGAAGTAAATATTGAAAGAGTTAATATTCGCCCGCGAAGATTTTGATATTATTTGATTTCTAAATTTTAAGTGATCTGATCTAATAATCATAATAAATACAGACTTGTTATAACATTTAAAGAACATTATCTAAATATTATCTAAAAATAATTATCTATAAATATAAAAAATATTAAATTTAAAATTCTCTATAAATTTCTATATAGAAATAGAATACATAATTATCTATATAAGATAGACAAATAAAAAATATACAAATTTCTAATCTACTAAAATAAATTGGGTAAAATATCAATATCAAAGAATCCCAAGATTCAGTATATTATTCATATGTATACTTTCTTTTT
>CM045920.1:1800937-1805937 GCA_025169955.1 Salix arbutifolia | reverse complement strand
CTATTTGGTTTGCACAACCAAAAAATTTTTTTGAGGGTCTGCAAGAAGATCAAAAAATACGAAATTGTATCAAAAATTATGTACAAAAAAATATGAAAATTTCTTCTGGTGTTGAAGGAATTGGACATATAGAGATTCAAAAACGAATCGATGTGATTCAAGTTATAATCCATTTAGGATTCCCAAAATTTTTAACAGAAGGTAACCCTAAAAGGATCAAAGAATTACAAATAAATGTACAAAAAGAACTTAATTGTATGAACCGAAAACTCAACATTTCTATTACAAGAATTGAAAACCCTTACCTGCACCCGAATGTTCTTGCAGAATTTATAGCCGGACAATTAAAGAATCGAGTTTCATTTCGCAAAGCAATGAAAAAGGCTATTGAATTAACTGAGCAGAGCAATACAAAAGGAATTCAAGTACAAATTGCAGGACGTCTTGATGGAAAAGAAATTGCACGCGCCGAATGGGTTAGAGAGGGCAGGGTTCCTCTACAAACTCTTCGAGCTAAAATTAATTATTGTTCTTATACAGTTAGAACTATTTATGGGGTATTAGGTATAAAAATTTGGATATTTGTAGACGAGGAATAGTAAACCCTTACTTAACTTGTCTTTACATTCTATTGATTGATAGAACAAAAAATGACAAATTCTTTCATTCTTTTTTTTTTTTTACAAAAAAAAAGAATGAAAGAATTCTAATTCTATTCTAATTCTATAAGGTTGAATAAAATAAAAAATTCGATTGATTATTTAATATGCTATGCTTAGTGTGTGACTCGTTGGTTTTTCAAAGGTCAAATAAAAAAAAACAGACCAATGCATACTATGAACTAATGAATTAATAAGTATAAATATAGAATTTATAACCAACTCATCGCTTCACATTATCTGGATCTGGATCAAAAAAAGCAGTCAAAGTCAAGATAGAATCTATTGGTCATTTCATTGTAGCAACTGAAATCTTTTTTGCATAAATAAACTCAAAACCAATCTGATTATGAATTGTAAAGCAAAATAGAAAATTATGCAGATAAATGGAAAGATGAGAGAAAGAGAGAAAAAGAATATCAATGATATAGGATTCCAATATGTGTAAGGTCTATAAGTCATCTCATAAAAGCCAATGTAATAAAGCATCAATATCGATTGATTCATAATTAAATGAATCGCATTCATAGAACAAAAAAATCAAGAGCCTCGAGCCAATAAAGACTAAGAACATTGACTCAAAAATAAATTCATTAGGGGCTCCATTGTATAATTAAGACCTAACCATTAATCGAAAAGCGATGGGAACGATGGAACCTATGAATATATAAGATTTTATTGAAACCGAATCTTAATGATTTATTGGGTAGGATGGCGAAACAAACCAAGAGACACTCCATTTATTCTGAGAGGTCATAGGTTAACCCTACAAATGAAGTAAATATTGAAAGAGTTAATATTCGCCCGCGAAGATTTTGATATTATTTGATTTCTAAATTTTAAGTGATCTGATCTAATAATCATAATAAATACAGACTTGTTATAACATTTAAAGAACATTATCTAAATATTATCTAAAAATAATTATCTATAAATATAAAAATATAAATTTAAAATTCTCTATAAATTTCTATATAGAAATAGAATACATAATTATCTATATAAGATAGACAAATAAAAAATATACAAATTTCTAATCTACTAAAATAAATTGGGTAAAATATCAATATCAAAGAATCCCAAGATTCAGTATATTATTCATATGTATACTTTCTTTTTAATCATAATCATTTCATTATCATAATCATTTCATTCGCGAGGAGCTGGATGAGAAGAAACTCTCATGTCCGGTTCTGCAGTAGAGATGGAATTGCGAAACAACCATCAACTATAACCCCAAAAGAACCAGATTCCGTAAACAACATAGAGGAAGAATGAAAGGAGTATCTTATCGCGGCAATCGTATTTGTTTCGGTAGATATGCTCTTCAGGCACTTGAACCCGCTTGGATTACGTCTAGACAAATAGAAGCAGGGCGTCGGGCAATGACACGAAATGTACGCCGCGGTGGAAAAATATGGGTACGTATCTTTCCCGACAAACCAGTTACCCTAAGACCCTCGGAAACACGTATGGGTTCGGGGAAGGGATCTCCCGAATATTGGGTAGCTGTCGTTAAACCGGGTAGAATGATTTATGAAATGGGCGGGGTAGCAGAAAAATATAGCCAAAAAGGCTATTTTAATAGCAGCGTCCAAAATGCCTATACGAACTCAATTCATTATTTTGAGATAGGAATACAGAACTAAAAGGAAAAGGCCTTTCTTTGTTAGGAAAAAATTCGCAAGTTTCTTTTTTTGTTTTGGACAAACAATATTTCTTTTTTTTGCCCCTTTCCATTGAAATAACAGATTCAAAAAAGAATATGATCCAATCTCAGACCCATTTGAATGTAGCAGATAATAGCGGAGCTCGAGAATTGATGTGTATTCGAATCATAGGAACTAGTAATCGCCGATATGCTCATATCGGCGACGTTATTATTGCTGTGATCAAGGAAGCAGTCCCCAATTCACCTCTAGAAAGATCTGAAGTGATCAGAGCTGTAATTGTGCGTACTTCGAAAGAACTTAAACGCGACAACGGTATGATAATACGATATGATGACAACGCTGCAGTTGTAATTGATCAAGAAGGAAATCCAAAGGGAACTCGAATTTTTGGTGCAATCGCTCGGGAATTGAGACAGTTAAATTTCACAAAAATAGTTTCATTAGCACCTGAAGTATTATAAAATAAAGCGTTATAAGAGCATTACATGATTTCTAATATTTGATATTTGAACGAAATCAATTAAATTAAAATTAATTAGTAGATTGTGTTTCACGCATATACCTTTAATAAAAATATATAAAAAAAATATAAAATTAATAAAATAAAAAATAATAATATTTAATTCATAAATTATAAAAAAAAAATGAAAACAAAGTATGTTGATTATATCAAAATTACGAGGCAACAAAAGGTTTAGTTTATCATGGGTAGGGACACTATTGCTGACATAATAACCTCGATACGAAATGCGGACATGGATAGAAAAGGAACCGTTCGAATAGCATCTACTAACATCACCGAAAACATTATAAAAATACTTTTACGAGAAGGTTTTATTGAAAATGTGAGGAAACACCAGGAAGGCAAATTTTTTTTTTTGGCTTTAACCCTACGACATAGAAGAAATAGGAAAGGACCATGTCAAACGAGTCTAAATTTAAAACGCATCAGTCGCCCTGGTCTACGAATCTATTCTAACTATCAACAAATTCCGCGAATTTTAGGTGGAATGGGGATTGTAATTCTTTCTACTTCTCGGGGTATAATGACAGACCGAGAGGCTCGCCTAGAAAGAATCGGTGGAGAAATCTTGTGTTATATATGGTAATCTTTTCGATATTTAAATTGTATCTGAACTTCCCCTATTTGTGAAAAAAAAATAGTAAAGAAGAGATTTCTAATAGCATTCCTCCTACATTAGATTAGTTGATATTTCAAGAGACTTTTAGATAGAAAACAAAAAGAACAAAAAAAAGGGATTCAGAAAGGTTTAATTTCTTAATAACTTTGCAATAATATGTTACGGATTCGTTTAGATTAGATAATGAAAATCTGGTTTTAAATTATGCTTCAGAAAAAGCCCGAGGCGATTTTATACGTATACTATCAGGAGATAGAGTCAAAATAGAAGTAAGTGCTTATGATTCGACCAGAAAACGTCTAATTTCTAGACTCCCCAACAAAAATGCGAATGATTAGGTAATTTTTTCAACTTCAACATTCCTTTTCTTTTTTATATTTTATAGGAATACAATTTACCAATTTACGATTTTAAAATTTAACGAAACTTTTTTTCGTCACAAAAAGTATGTATATTCAAAATTAAGGAATGAAAAATATGAAAATAAGGGCTTCTGTTCGTAAAATTTGTGAAAAATGTCGACTAATACGTCGACGGGGACGAATTATAATAATTTGCTCCAACCCGAGACATAAACAAAGACAAGGATAATTTTTCTAAACGGAGACTCTCTAAAAGATCCGATATAAAAATAATCTATTTTGACACGAAATGGATATATCCATAGACCTCAGACTTCATTTTTGAGATGATAAAATATGGCAAAACTTTTACCAAGAATTGGTTCCCGCAAGAATGGACGTATTAGTTCACGTAAAAATGCACGTAAAATTCCTAAGGGAGTTATTCATGTCCAAGCAAGTTTCAACAATACTATTGTGACCGTTACAGATGTACGAGGTCGGGTGATCTCTTGGTCCTCCGCAGGCGCTTGTGGATTCAGGGGTACAAGAAGAGGGACCCCATTTGCTGCTCAAACTGCAGCAGGAAATGCTATTCGGACTGTAGTGGATCAAGGTATGCAACGAGCAGAAGTCATGATAAAGGGTCCTGGTCTAGGAAGAGATGCGGCATTAAGAGCTATTCGTAGAAGTGGTATACTATTAAGTTTCGTCCGGGATGTAACCCCTATGCCACATAATGGCTGCAGGCCTCCTAAAAAAAGACGTGTGTAAGAATAAACATTGAAGAAATTTCAAGAGAAATAAATAATTCAATGATTTGATCAAAAAAAAGAATATTATTATGGTTCGAGAGAAAGTAAGAATATCTACTCGGACACTACAGTGGAAGTGTGTTGAATCAAGAGCTGACAGTAAGCGTCTTTATTATGGACGTTTTATTCTGTCTCCACTTATGAAAGGTCAAGCCGACACAATAGGCATTGCGATGCGAAGAGCTTTGCTTGGAGAAATAGAAGGGACATGCATCACACGCGCAAAATCTCAGAAAATACCCCACGAATTTTCTACTATAACGGGTATTCAAGAATCAATACATGAAATTTTAATGAATTTGAAAGAAATTGTATTGAGAAGTAATTTATATGGAACTCGGGACGCGTCTATTTGTGTCAAGGGTCCTGG
>CM045920.1:1748437-1795937 GCA_025169955.1 Salix arbutifolia | reverse complement strand
GCTACGAAAAACACCATCGGATTTCAAAGTAGCACGATCTAATTCAAAAATTTCACCCAATTGTGCGCGTCTAGCATATTTTTTCACAGTAGCAGGATCGCTATAACTGACCCCATTTAGTTCACCACCATAGAACTCAACAGTTACACCTACTTGTTCAACACTATACTTCGATTCTGCCCTTCGAAAAGGAACATCGGCTCTAACAATTCCGTCTCCATCTACTAAAACAACCGGAAATGTTTCAAAAAAAGTAGGCATACGACGTACAAAAAGCTCACGCCCTTCTTTATCTCTAAATAGAGGATGTCCTAACCACCCAATAGCTATTCCATCCCCGTTGTCCATTGAGCCTGCTCTGAACAATCCACCCTTTGCGGGATTATTTCCGATGTAATCATAAAAAGCTAATTTTTCAGGAATTTTAGACCAAGCTTCGGATAAGCTTTGATTTTCAGCCATCCCAGTATCAACTCTTCGATATATTTCTTGCTGGAAGTATCCTTGATCCCATTGATAACGAGTGGGACCAAATAATTCAATGGGGGTAGTTGCTGAACCATACCACATAGTTCCAGCAACAACAAAAGCTGCAAAAAAGACAGCAGCGATACTACTGGAAAGCACGGTTTCAATATTTCCCATACGTAATCCTTTGTATAGACGTTGGGGCGGGCGGACACTAAGATGGAATAGGCCCGCTAATATGCCCAATGTTCCTGCTGCAATATGATGAGAGGCTATTCCTCCCGGAACAAAAGGATCAAAACCTTCCACACCCCATGCTGGATTTACAGATTGTACTTTTCCGGTTAGCCCATAAGGATCAGACACCCATATTCCAGGACCATACAATCCTGTTACATGAAAAGCACCAAACCCAAAACAAGCCACTCCTGAGAGAAATAAATGAATTCCAAAGATCTTGGGCAAATCTAAAGAAGGTTTTCCTGTACGTTCATCACAAAATATTTCTAGATCCCAATACACCCAATGCCAGATAGCTGCCAAGAAGCACAAGCCAGAAAACACAATATGCGCTCCAGCCACACCTTCATAACTCCAAATACCCGGATTCGTTATAGTTCCTCCTGTAATACTCCAACCACCCCATGAATTGGTTATTCCTAAACGAGTCATGAAGGGTATAACGAACATACCTTGTCTCCACATTGGATCGAGAACAGGGTCAGAAGGATCAAAAACTGCTAATTCATAGAGAGCCATCGAGCCGGCCCAACCAGCAACCAAAGCTGTATGCATTATATGGACAGCCAGCAAACGACCGGGATCATTCAATACGACGGTATGAACACGATACCAAGGCAAACCCATGGAATACCCCCTTAATCAACGAAAGATAGACACTATGTAACTTTATTGCACTGGAAAAAACTATGTTCTGGACCTCCCTTTTTTCAGTGGATTATCTCGGAGAAAGGATTCCATTTTTTTTTAGTATTTTAGTCAGAATGTCACAATTCTGTTTGTAGGAACAAAGAGAAGCAGATCTATTCTATACCAGATAAGTACCAATACGCAATGGGAGGTTGACTCCATTTTAGATGAGCGAATGCATACGGATTTGTTCATCATTCAAAGAGCCTATTCGTAAGAATTTTACTTTATTCATTTTGTCTTCTTTTTTTTTATGTTATGAACTTATCGAATCCGCGCAAATAACAAATAAAATAAAACAAAAAAATAAAGAAAATAGAAAAAAGAAAAAAATAAAAGCCAATATCCAATATAATATTATTAAAACAATAAATTCATATAATATTATAAAGACAATAAATTCATTGTTACGCTTTCACATCAAAGTGAAATAGAGTACTTCATTTTTTTTTATTTCATTTAATGCCTATTGGTGTTCCAAAAGTCCCTTTTCGAAATCCCGGAGAGGATAGTTCAAATTGGATTGACGTATAGTGCGACTTGTCAGAGACATTGGGTCATTATGGGATTTCCCCGTTCTCTACCCCGATCGAGATATCCTCTATTTCACCAAAGAAGGATTGATTAAATCATCCAAAAATTAGAGCGTGAAGTGGCAATAAAGTGCAATTAGATCTATGCTTTGGAGGTATTCAGATTAATATTATCAATTAGAATAATTTATGGTTAGCTTGTTTGGAACAATAAAATGAAGTATCCAGGCTCCGCTTAGAAAAACCCCATTAGTACTATATCCATGATTACTATTTGTATCATATTCTATTTATATATTTTATAAATTAGAAATTAGAAATCGGAGTAATTTCAAACTACAAATCATAATCAATCGAATAATTTGATAAATACGTCAAATATTTTGTGGAAGACGTGAAATGAATTGAAAAAAAGGAAGTTGTAGCAAAAAGAAATGGTATTGGGGGCATTTGCCCTATATGTGCAAATCCAAATCGGGCAGATCTTTACTCGGAGTAGAGCACAAACCTAAAAGAATTAAAGAAGCCCACTCAGGAACAAGAGAATGTTATCGTGATTTGAATTGGATCCCGATGAAAGAATACATCAATGAGAAGTTAGTTTGATAAGTTTAATGAATTTTTTTTTATTATTTTATTTATATTCTTTATAGGTAAATAGGTAAATAGGTAAACGGGTAAAAAAACCATTTTTCTTGAAACTTTCTTGAAAAATGGAGGAAAAACCCCTTCGTTATTCGTTAAATGGGATCTACATATTGATTCTTTTTTTCGCAATTTTTGATGAACCGTATGCATTAAAAGGTGCATGTACGGTTCCTAAGGGATAGAATTTGATCCTAATCAACCGACTTTATCGAGAAAGATTACTTTTTTTAGGTCAAGATATTGATAGTGAGATCTCGAATCAACTTATCGGTCTTATGGTATATCTCAGTACAGAAAGTGAGATCAAAGATTTGTATTTGTTTATCAACTCTCCTGGCGGATGGGTAATACCCGGAATAGCTATTTATGATACTATGCAATTTGTGCGACCAGATGTACAAACAGTATGCATGGGATTAGCCGCTTCAATGGGATCTTTTATTCTGGTCGGAGGAAAAATTACCAAACGTCTAGCATTCCCTCACGCTTGGCGCCAATGAGTTTTTATTTTTTATTTTATTTCAAAGAATTCAAAGAAAAAAAGAAAGCTATGCCTTCGCCATATGAAATATGAATATTAAGTAATAATAGCATGGCATTTCGAATTCAATATAAGAAATTTTTTTTATTTCGTTTTAACATTAGATTATGTATTGAAAGAGTAGTATGAGATATTAAGGGCAGTTCCGATTTTATCTTATTTATCGGGAGCCTATTTCAGTGTCACAAACTTTTTTTTTGTTTTCACACCAGAAGGTTCTTAATGCTATTTATATTATTATAAATTATGAAAGAGGACAAAAAAAAGATTATATTCTTTTTTTTTCATTTTTTTTTTCAAATAAAAAAAAAAGAAACTTTGGGATTGCTAAATCACCGATGAAATAAAGCAACGGAGCCACCATAGTATTTTGTTTTTATTAATTCCTCCCAAGGAAAGGGTGGTCATTGTATCATTTACCGACCGAGGCTTTGTAGACTCTCTATTTTTCTTCGGTAAAAGTGAATTCTCTTGTAGAGCCGTATGCAATGCGCAAGCAATGCCTGTACGGTTGTTCAATTCTATTATTATCTTATATCATCAGGGTAATGATCCATCAACCTATAGCTGCTTTTTATGAAGCACAAATAGGAGAATTTGTCCTGGAAGCGGAAGAACTACTGAAACTGCGCGAAATCCTCACAAGGGTTTATGCACAAAGAACAGGCAAACCCTTATGGGTTGTATCTGAAGACATGGAAAGGGATGTTTTTATGTCAGCAGCAGAAGCCCAAGTTTATGGAATTGTTGATCTTGTAGCAGTTGCATAAAAAATAGCAGGAATTTCACACAAATCGCGATTTGAGATTTTAGTTTCTTACCGAGGTTTCATATTCTATATTCTATTAATTTGAATTTTATTAATTTTAATAAAATATTAAAATAGAATAGGAATATAGAAAAAATTCATAATCATCCGGTTAGGATCGATCTAAACCAGCCCATTATGCATACGATTCAACATGCCAACTATTAAACAACTTATTAGAAACACAAGACAGCCAATCAGAAATGTCACCAAATCCCCCGCTCTCGGGGGATGCCCTCAGCGCCGAGGGACATGTACTAGGGTGTATGTGCGACTCGTTAAGATTTCAGATTGTGGGTTGGGACAAAAGAAAAAATTTTTCCACTATCCGTGATCAGTACCGATGAATAGGATAGAATGGAAGACTCTCCTTCACTCTCTTAAACGAAAAAAAAAGATCTAGAATATGCTTCTATTGTGTATCAAATTTATGGTTTCTATTGGTGCAAATTCAATTACCTCAATTTTCAATTAAAAATGCGAAAGAATTCCCTATTGGTAGCAAATGATTATCTGTTAAGCAGGGCAAATCTTATTTAAATTAAAAAACCGAAAATGGATGCCTCTACTCTTGCAAGAACGGACTAACAAGGTCAGCTAATCAGCTAATCCACATAATTAAATACCGTTACTGTAAAAACGGATCTCGTTGTGAAAGACCTACTACTGGGGAATTCATGGGTAGAGCCCAAAAGTGTAAACTGTACAAGTTAACAATAGCATTGATTCGATCAAGTAAGGGGCTCCGGTGTATAGAGAGGACCTCGCCGTTTAAGAAATAACCATAGAAACGATGGAACCCACTATTTATTTATCCATTTCTATTTACTACTTATTTTTATTTACTATATTTTTGTTTGATACCCAGTACCAATAAAATTTCTTATTTCAAGGCGAAATGCTTATAAAAAAAAGAAAAAATAGTGGTTGGGAAGGTTAGAGTAGCAAAAGCCGTTGGAATTATTATTTTATACATTGGAATAATCCGTTTTGTTAGTCTAGAAAAGGGAAAAAAAATAACTGAAAGAAAGGAAATCAATTAGTTATTTACCAAAGTTTCGTTTATTCAATGACCAGAATTAGACGAGGATATGTAGCTCGGAGACGTAGAACAAAAATTCGTTTATTCACATCAAGCTTTCGTGGGGCTCATTCAAGACTTACTCGAACTATTATTCAACAAAAAATAAAAGCTTTGTTTTCGGCCTATCGGGATAGAAATAGGCACAAAAGAAATTTTCGGTGTTTATGGGTGACTCGTATAAATGCAGCAATTCGCGAGAATGAGGTATCCTGTAGTTATAGTAGATTAATAAACAATCTGTACAAGAGACAGTTGCTTCTTAATCGTAAAATACTTGCACAACTAGCTATATTAAATAGGAATTGCCTTTATCTGATTTCCAATGACATGATAAAATAAGGAGATTGGAAAGAATCCTTCGGAATGTTTGACTTTGACATGGAATTGCTTGGAAAATGAATTCCGGGAAGGTAGAATAGAAATAAGTATAATAAAATATGATCATAATACATAATATGATCAAGTAGTCAAACTGAACAAAAACATTCAATAAAAAAATATTTATCAATAATTCAATAAAAAAATATTTATTTTTTTACTTTATCCCCAATTCTTTTTTTTTACGACACGACAATTAAATCCGGATTCCTGGATTTTTATCGAACAAAAAATCAACCGACGTTTGAGTTCGGATTGAAATTTTGATTCAATTGAAGAGTAAGCCTATTTTTTTCTGGTTCTAAGACCCGTAGTTCTAGCGACCAACTCGTTTTTTTCAAATTGTCTTTCATTATTAAGAAAGGGTAATGAAGATAAAATACGAGCTTGTTTTATAGCAATAGTAATTAATCGTTGTTGTTTTAAAGTCAATCTATTCACCCGTCTAGATAATATTTTTCCTTGTTCACTAATAAATCGACTAATTAAACTCATGTTTCTATAATCAATTCGATCCCCCGATCCAATCGGGGGCAGACGCCTACGAAGAGATCGCTTGGGCTTAAGAAAAAGTCGCTTGGATTTATCCATGGCTTGTTTATTTTATTCCTTTTTTTCGCGAATCCTATTTCCTTTGATCGGATCAAAAATGCTAATGATTTCGAATTAAGAAATAGGATTTTGCTTATTTCTATTTAAATATATATATTAACATATGATATGCTAATATATGATATGTCAATATGTCATTTTTCATCTTCCTTGTAAAAGTCACACGCAGTTGATCGATTCCATCTATTTCTTTATCTCCCCGTGAATTGTATGTTTGTAACAATAGGGACAGAATTTTCTCAACTCCAATCGACTAGGCTTATTGTGTCGATTCTTTTGAGTAATATATCTAGAAATGCCTATTGATTTCTTATTAACACTCTTTCGAACACAACTAGTACATTCTAAAATAACCCTTATTCGGACGTCTTTACCATTGGCCATGAACCTCCTTTTGGTTTTTATTCACTCAACTCTTCTATTTTCCTATCCGAAACGAAGAAGAAAAGAAGGAAAAAATACAAGTTACTAACTTGAAATCAAATTATGAAAGATTTTGTTGCAACCAATATAGTAAAAGTAAAAATAAGTAATACAATGATTAAAAATTCTATTTACATTAGAAAGAATAGAAGTACAGTCTTTTTATTTTATTTCAACTTCTTGTATGATACTGTTGCCCTAACCGCATTTCCACTTCTGTTCTCTTAATTTAATTAAAGATTTAATTAAAGTAAATTTACTTTTTAATTTACGTGAAGCTTGAACCCAGTTCCGTGTTTGGCTGAGGTTGAATCCACTTTTATTCTTTCTCTTTTCTAACTTATTCGAATTAGAAAAAAGGGGGTAGTAGCCAGAGATATTTAATTGTGTCTCTAATTTTCTTCACCCCCCCCCCGTGTTAATAACTAGAATGAAAAAAAAGGGAATGTCAAAGCATCCGGAAAAAAACGATTGATCTCTATCAATAGACCTGCTAAAGACCCGAACCATAGAGTACTTATTACTGGTGCTACGGATAGATATGTTTTTAGATCTCGCATAAAAAATTCTCCTTCTGTATTCTTTATTGTAATACATAACGGCAATACATATATGATCAGATGTATATATATAGTTAAATTAAAGGACACTCGCATTTGTTTTGTACGCGGAATTCTTAATTCAAATTGAGAAATGTACAATAATTTGATAGATAAGATTTTCCTCTTCTTTCAAAATACGTCTCTTTCCGTCCGGGCATTCACGAAATTTACGGCGGATTTCGCATTTTTTTTCATATGTATATAAGTTTATTATTATATGTATTATATGTTATATGATATGAGACAAAAAAAAAGAAGAAATGAAAAGATAAGTTATGTATCTCAATGGAGAAAATATGGAGAAAGTGAAATGAAATAAATATGTGGAAAACAAGACAGGGATTCTCTACAATGACATTGTAGACCAATTGAAAGGGATGTAGCGCAGCTTGGTAGCGCGTTTGTTTTGGGTACAAAATGTCACGGGTTCAAATCCTGTCATCCCTACTTATTACTTCGCCTCTGAGCAATACAATAACAAGGGATCAATTGAGATCAATTAAAATTGGACATACCTAATCATAAATTAATATGATATGCTTTATATCATATTATTATTTATATATATTTATATATATTTCTATATAATAATATAGAATATAGTTTCTATATGAGATAGTATAGGCATTCAAGATGTAGTGGAGTAAAAAAAAAAAAAAGAATCTTTTTACTTACAGCTTTCTTTTTTGTAATAAATTTTTAATAAAAAAGTAATAAAAAAGCGCTCTTAGTTCAGTTTGGTAGAACATGGGTCTCCAAAACCCAATGTCGTAGGTTCAAATCCTACAGAGCGTGAGCCCATTCTTGTTTTGTTAAGTCAAAAATTTTAGGGAAAAGCTTGAACAGCAATCTTAATTTGACCTCCTGTGGATTAAAAAACGGAGGAGGTCAAAAAAAAGGGTATTAATTAATCACAGATCCAACTGGTCACCACGTCTATATTGTAAATAAGCAGTTACGAATAATCCAGCCAAAGTAATAGGAATTAGACCTAAGACGATTCCAAATAGAAAAACTTCAATCATTTCAATTTGTTTGAAAAGAGAAAAAAGGAGGTAATATCTATCTTTAAATATTAATCCATATTGCCCATAAATCTCAATAACCAAGAATTGGAAATTGACACGGTAAGGAACTAGAAAATGGAATACTGCAAAAAAAAAAATTCTATTTTTTTTTTTATGAATTGCTCATTGAATTAATTTCAAATAAGTCGTATCTTGTTCAGACTAATAAATATAACTAAAGTTATAGTTAAAGCTACTAATAGAAAACCAAAATAACTAGTTAGAGTGGGCATGAAGGAGCTAAATAAACTATTTTTTTTATCCATATATTTGTAAAATACTTTCCTAAATTCAATTTTTGAAAGATACGAAGATAAGCAAAAATACCAATCGAAAGCTTTTTATTTATTAATCATTTATCAATTATTATCATTATAGATTATAGACAGCACTCAAAAAAAAAAAGAGCAATATTAAAGTAGAAAAAGAAATCAACTGATCATCTAAAAATCTACCTATCCTATCTCCGAATCAAAAGATTAATTGGACAACTCTTGAGAAATAAAAGAACAAACTAAATTGAAATATTAAAGAAATATTAAAATAATAATTAATAATATATTAGAAGAACTGTGTTGTATTACTTCAGTCAAAGAAACTTTCTTTGAATCAAATCACTATGGAAATCGCTACGGACTAAAATTGGAAAATCATTTCTATGTTGATCACTTCTTTTAGTTTATTTATTTATTTTTTATTTATTTGTATCGAATCCATTTTTTTTTAGATTTTAGAACAAAAAGTAACCCTTTAATTTTATAATTTTATTTTGATTTTGCTTTATAATATCTTTTACTTTTTTTTTCTTTCCATATTTTCCCTATTAAAAAGAAAAAAAAAAGTAAAATAAAAAAAAAGTTTAATTAAGTATCAAGTATCAAGAAAAACCTTTTGGATCGAATACAAGAACAAGAATACACACATTCAGAATATTTATTATTACAATTACAATTATTTTTTCGCTGTTCTCTCGAATATTCTCTACTGCCAGTACTTGTTTCTGGACAACGAAGCAATTCCTTAAAATGAAAAAAGGATTTCAACAAAAAACTCTTATTCTACAAGTAGGAAGGGGAGGAGGGTAGATTTCGCATCTAATTGAATTGTGAATTCGGGGAATAAGCTAATCTCTTTTATGAATTTTTATTATTAATTTATTAATTATTAGAAAGCAAACCGTCAAATTCACATTTTTCTCTAATCTATGGTACACGGTTCTACAGTGACAAGAAAAAGAAAAGACTCAAGTAAAGAAATTATATAGGACTTCGTTTCGAGACTGATTGGAGTTGCATTGCTGCGTCAGAAGAAGGATAGCTATACTGATTTGGTATACTTTAAAGAAACCCTCGGTACGATATTGACGATCTCACAAAGATTGAATTTCAGTGAATTTTCATTTACTGATCTCGTCTTTTACGGAATCGATCCCCTTTTGACTGTACAAGAATATGTGGAGCTCGCATGTCTGGAAGCACAGGAGAACGTTCTTTTGCTGATATTATTACCAGTATTCGATATTGGGTCATTCATAGCATTACTATACCTTCCCTATTCATTGCAGGTTGGTTATTCGTCAGCACAGGTTTAGCTTATGATGTATTTGGAAGCCCTCGTCCAAATGAATATTTTACAGAGAGCCGACAAGGAATTCCCTTAATAACTGGCCGTTTTGATCCTTTGGAACAACTTGATGAATTTAATAAATCTTTTTAGGTTAGGAGGGCCCAATGACTATAGATCGAACCTATCCAATTTTTACAGTGCGATGGCTTGCTGTTCACGGACTAGCTGTACCTACCGTTTCTTTTTTGGGGTCCAATATCAGCAATGCAGTTCATCCAACGATAAACCTAATCTGAATTAATTATAGAGCTATGACACAATCAAACCCGAACGAACAAAACGTTGAATTGAATCGTACCAGTCTCTACTGGGGGTTATTACTCATTTTTGTACTTGCTGTTTTATTTTCTAATTATTTTTTTAATTAATTAATTATTTATAATTTATAATAATTATAATTTAATTAATAATTAAAAAATTAAAAAGAGAGTATTAGAATAATAAATAAGAGCAGAAATTCTCTTATCTCGTCGGAAGGATATAATCACATAATTATCTATGACTGTTCATGTCTCTAGCAGGACCACTTGATTAAATGTGGAGGGAAGTGGGATAAATGGCCGATACTACTGGAAGGATTCCTCTTTGGGTAATAGGTACTGTAGCTGGTATTCCTGTGATCGGTTTAATAGGTATTTTCTTTTATGGCTCCTATTCCGGCTTGGGTTCATCCCTGTAGTAATAGGATGAACTGAGTTATAGACATGAAAGCGTAAGAACTCAACGGCATCCCCGTCGAATCAGACAGAAAAAAGGGGGCGCTGCTGAGTTCTTAATAATCATAATACTTTATTCGTATAAATGACAAAATGAATTCCATTTTATGGATTACATTCTTCTGATATTTTAAATATTTCAAAGAATTTTCCTTTCTTTTTTGTTATTTTTTTTTTATCTTTTTATCTAAAAAATCGTTTTTATACGTATAATTTATACGTTACGTATAAAAACGAAAAGCAGGTTATGATAAACTTGGAAAAAATAGAAATGAAGAATAGGAATCTTTGATGAATGGTATTAAGAATCCTTATTATTTCGACACAAGCAAAGGGGGGGGTGGGTTGAAAATTCCTTTGCTTGTGTCGAAGACTAAAAAGACAAATAGAAGAATATCCCCTATAATATTTTGTTTCCCTCATTTAACCTTTTCTTTTCCGCTTAGTTATCTTATGCTTAGTCTCAGTATTTAATTTAGTCCAATTTGATTCTATTAGAATAGAAAAAACAAAAGCTATGGATACATTGTATCATAGCTAAATCTGTGAATAGTGACATAATCGCACCACTCCAATTTAGATTGGAAAAGCAGGGATAAAGTCAAATAGTCTTCTTACCAATATACATACTAAATATAGAAATGTGGTACAAGTAATTCCCCTAATTCGCTATTTCGCTATAAAAAAACAAATATATATATAGAAACAAAAGTCTTTTCGCAATTTTTTTTATCATACAGAATTTCCAACAAAAATTTTGTTCGTTTTAACTTTTAAAGAAATTAAGAAAAGATTAAGAACTTGATGTTGATAAATTCGCAATCTAGAAATTCATTTCGGACAATTGAACCTTCTCAAACTGTTTCTTTTTAAGAACCAAAAAGATTTGTGCCAAAATAACAGATGCCAAGAAGAACAAAAGGCCTTGGACACGTAATGGGTCTTGAAGTACTATTTCCGCGTCTCCCTGACCAAATCCCCCCACATTAGGATTACTTGTTAATGGTTGATCAAGTTTGATGGATTCGCCTTCTGAAACAAGAAGTTCTGGTCCTGGGGGGATACTATCAATCACTTGACGCCCCTCTGGCGCATCTGTTATAGTTATTTCATACCCCCCTTTTTCTTTTCGTATTATTTTGCTTACTATACCCGCTGCTGTAGCATTATAAACCGTATTGTTACTCTTGCTCCCGTCGGGATAAATCTGACCCCTTCCCCTGTTCCCGCCTACGTATATGGGATATTTTAAGAAGTACGCATCCTTCTTAGCAGCAGGGTCCGGAGAAAGAATAGGAAAGGTGATTTCACTATATTTTTGACCAGGAACAGGACCTATCACAAGAATATTCTTTTTAGCGGGGCGATAACTCTGAAAAGAGAGATTACCTATCTTTTCTTTCATCTCTGGCGAAATACGATCAGGAGGGGCTAATTCAAACCCCTCGGGTAAAATAAGCACGGCCCCCACATTCAAAGCTCCCTTTTTACCATTAGCAAGAACTTGTTTTAGTTGCATATCATAAGGAATTCGAACAACTGCTTCAAATACAGTATCTGGAAGTACCGCTTGTGGAACCTCAATACCCACGGGCTTATTAGCTAAATGACAATTCGCGCATACAATACGACCAGTTGCTTCGCGCGGATTTTCATAACCCTGCTGTGCAAAAATGGGATATGCATTTGAAATGTATGCCCCAGTTATTATATATATCATGAGCGATACGGAAATGGAGCGAGTAATCTCTTCCTTTATCCAAGAGAGGGTCTTTCTAGTTTGCATGGTCCAGTCGTTGATCCAGAAAATTTATACAATAAAATTAGGTAGGTCGCTAGGATAGTTCCCTATCCACGATGCTGCTAGTTACTGAAAAATTTTTACTAAAATATAGGAGGAATCCGAATCTATTGGATGTATAGAAAAAATAAGTATATAAAAAAAAGTAAGATTTTGAATGTTTTATTTTACTTATGGACAAAATAACAAAATTCTAATTGGATCGGTGGATCATTTTTCAGTCATTCATTGAATGATAAATCACTACAAGTGACGGAGATACACGATTTAAATAACGGAAGATCCAATATTTAAAAATTGTATCGAAAATGACTGGAAAGGTGGAAACAAGTCCAGATATAATTTGATCATTATGAGCAAATCCAAAATCCTTGTAGAAAGAGCTAATCATTAGTTCCCAACCGTGGGGTGAATGGAATCCTATACATAAGTCGGTTAATAAAAGAATAGAAAGGGCTTTTATCGTGTCGCTTAAGTTATATATGAATTCTTGAATCCAAGAATTAAGAATAATAAGTTCTTCATTAACTAAAAAAGAATAACCACTTAGAATAACGAAACAGATTATATTTGTCGAGAAGTGCAAAATCGTATAGATACGATCTGCGTTGTGCATCTTGATCAATTGGATCGTTTCTTTGTGGATTCCGATACGAAACTTTTGTAGATGTGTTTCGGGGTATTCCTTTATCATTTCGTCCAACAGGAAGAGTTCCTCAAATTCTATTAATTTTTCTAGAATACTCTTTTCTTGAATATCATTTAAAAAAGTTTCGGATTTACTAGTATTCCACCAATTAATAATCCAAGATCCCATACTTTTATTAAATGAAAAAGAGACCCACCAGGGCAAAAATACTATAGACGTAAGATATAGAAGGGGAATGAATGCTTTTTTTTCCATTTTTGCGTCTGTGAATTTTTAATGAATCCGCTTCATTCGTCAACTCTATACGATCTAATATTTCTATCAAGCATAAGTTCTATTCTAATATTAGAATTTAGAATAGAAAGCTTCGAACTCCCGAATCTATTCCCTCGTTTTTATTTGTGAGTCAGTGGTTAGTCCTTGAATTTTGTGAATTTACATACGCATAAAAAAAAGTTTGCGGACAAAATTTCAAATTTTTCCGTTTTCCGTATATAGTATATATAATCTACGTCTTCTTTGGTTCATCAGTATTATGAAGAAATTTCAGTTAAGTTATGTTATAGAAAAAAAAAGGAAAAAAAAAAAAGAGGATTTTTTGGTTTTTTACCTCCTGCTAAGAAAAGTGCTTCGTTTATTTCAAAATACTTCAATTGGTACACGCAAAAAATAGGCCAATTCCGCTGCTTTTTGCTCAATTTCTCGTGGAGTCAAATTCTCATCAGTACGAGTCAAAGGAATGGCCCCCTGGCCTCTGATTTCCATATAAAGGACACGCCGAGCATTAAAACCCTCTTTAACTTCTATTCTGATAGACTGAATATCTTTCATAAAGAATCGGAGTAAGATGCGACGATTTTTTCCTGGGAATCCCCAACGAAAAATACACACTATTCCTTCTTTTCTATCGAATCGATCATAACCACTACCTACATTCCACGAAATTGTGCACCACAAATAAGAGCTAATAAACAGACCGGCGAGCCCATAGAACGACATCACGATACCTTGTGGAAAAAAAATGATTTCCTGAGACGGGAATAAAGATATCAAATTTCTGTCAAGATAACTGGAAATTCCAATCAATAAAAACCCCAATGAACCTAAAAAAAGTATAATGGCCCAGCAGAAATTACTTATTTTTCGAGACCCCGCTATAAGTTCTATCCATATATGTTCTGATCGCCAACTCATACTAGATCTAGTTACATTTTATTGGAAGTGGGAGACCGGCCAAAATGAATTTTACTTTACATTTTTTTGTTTCCGAAGGAACTTTCATCAACTTGCACTATTCTGATGTGAATCTTTCGAAGCAATTGGTTAGATCTAAAAGTAAAATAATAGGAGCCCTCTCATATGATCCCCTATCTACACATATATAGCTACATGGGCTTTACATTTATTTCAGGCATTCGCCCCAATCGCGACTTATTTTCAATATTTTCAAATAGCTCGTTTACTCATATATCAGATTTACGTTTACGCCTGCCCTTTCTTTTCTGTTTGAAAGAAGCCACAAGTTATACCATATTATACTGAATAGATATCTGTGTTATAATCCAAGTCTAAGTCTTGAAAAAAAAATATATGAAATTTGCCCCCATCAGATCTAAAAAATCTTGTTTTTTTGAACATGAAGAGATAAAGAAGCCATTGCAATTGCCGGAAATACTAAGCCCACTAAAGGCACAAAAATAGAGGGTAAGTTGTTGAGAATTGTCATAGAATGGGCACCTCGATTTAATATTTGTACCTGTTATTTATTGTTATATTTATTTTTTTTACCTATTATCGCTATATTATATTGTTAGAAAGATATCTTAAATAGAAAGATCTCTTAAAATTATTAGAATTCCTATAATAATTATACTAAGTATATCTAACTGAGTATATATAATAAAGTGCAAGGAATATAGAACTAACTAAATGGACTTATTCATTTTTATACATCAAATACATGTATGATAATTCACTTGTTTGTTATTTTTCTATTATTTTTTTTTCTTGTCTTATAATTTGAATTTCATAATTATAATTTGAATTTAATAAAGAGTTTCTTCACCTTATAAATTCTTCCAAAATTCGTTATAATATAATACGAAAGGAAGAAAAGAACATGAAATTCGTTTTATTTATTATTTACTACCCTACCTCGCGAAAAAAGAATTCGCTCTTTTATCTTGTTCATAGAGGTTTCCTAATTAGGAATCAGGGATATCGGTAAAAAAAAAATTATCTGTATGATTCTTTCCATAATTCCCTCTTATGTCACCAAAACAAATCCATTCTTCGGATTTTTCCTTTGATTCCGATAAATAAATAAATACTTAATAAATACTTATTCTAAATAGTTATTCGCCAGAAAGAAAATAATTTAAAGAATTCAATTTAATTAACTATTAACTTAAGGTTCTACTTAAGTTATGATTCAAAGGAAAGAAAGCGTGGAGCTGAAATAATTCACTCAGAACGCCCTTTAACAGATTACGTGGTACGATTGGATCAAATAAGCCCTTATGGAATAAAAATTCAGCCGCTTGTGAACCTTCTGGTACTGTCTTATTCAATGTTTGTTCAATTACTCTTTTACCTGCAAATGCAATGTAGGCGTTGGGTTCAGCAATAATGATATCCCCCAACATACCAAAACTAGCTGTCACCCCACCAGTCGTAGGAGATGTAAGGATTGATACATAAACTAACTTTTTATTCGATTGATAATCATATAAAGCAGCAGAAATTTTAGCCATTTGCATCAAGCTCAAACTTCCTTCTTGCATGCGTGCTCCTCCGGAAGCACACACTAGAATAAGAGGTAAAAATTGATTAGTAGCATACTCGATTAAACGAGTAATTTTCTCGCCTACTACCGATCCCATACTACCCCCCATAAACTGAAAATCCATAACCCCAATTGCTACGGGAATGCCGTTTAGTTGACCTATGCCGGTTTGAATGGCCTCGGTTAATCCTGTCTTTTTTTGATAAGAATCAATACGATCTTTATAAGGTTCCTCCTCTGAATGAAAGTCAATGGGATCCAGGGAGAACATGTCCTCATCCATAGGATCCCAAGTCCCTGGATCAATCGAAAGTTCAATTCTATCTGAACTACTCATTTTCAAATGATATCCACATTGTTCACAAATATTCATTTTTGATTTAAAAAATTTCTTATAATTTAATCCATAACAAATTTCACATTGAACCCACAAATGCTTGTATTTTTGAGTTACACCGAGATCATTAGAATTTTCTCTTAGAGCGAAATCGCTGCCGTTCGTGCTAGTTCTTAGCTTGGAATTCCAGTTTTCACTACTATTTCTACTTTCACCCAAAATGTAAGTAGAAATGTAACTTTCGCTGTAATTTTCACTACCACTTAAAATAGAACTAGCAATCCCGATTTGAGAACGAAGATAACTGTCAATGCAACTATTGATGTAATTATTCCAACTATATTTATTATCATACATAGAATAATCATAGTGGGAATCGTCACTCCTAGACCCCTTATTTAAATAACTAGAATTCCAATAACTATAAAATTCTTTTTTCTAATTCACCTCAAAAAAGAATGATTATTATCAATCCCAAAAACTTGATTTTCAATATCAAAATATATGGAATAACCGTCTTTTTTATTATCCCTACCTAAAACTAAAAAAGTGTCATCCACGTTTAAATTCCGAATGTCCCTAACGCCGCCTAAATGATCAACATTACTACTGTCACTATGACTCCAATTATAGGTGTTTTTTTCTGTAACATTTAGAATCGGGTCTTCACTTACACTGGTATTTTCAAGAGGACCAAGATTATCCATTGATTTACTTAGCCTACACCTGTATTCTAACTGCACATTGGATAACAGCGAATGGAACCAACATTTTTTCATAGAGCTTTCTTGCCGCTATTTACATCAAAAGAAATAGATGTATAGTCATTCGATGAAAAATAAAATAATTATAAATATTATAAAAAAAATATAAATAAAATAGGACTTTATTATGTTGTGTCAAATTCGCATCGAGAAAAGAAATCTTTCTTTTCTAATAGGAATCTTAGGAAGAACCTTTTTCAGAAAATCTCGTCTATTAATAACTTTCTATTCCAACATAGAACGAAAAGGACAATATACAGGATGGGTAGAAAAAGTTGTGATACTTGGCCAAAGAGTTGACTGGATAATCCATTATGAAAACTAAATCGTAAAGATGTGTCCCAAATTGTAGATATAACAATGAAATTGATGGGGGCGAGAGTGGTAGGTCAAATGATGCCTTGGTGATCCATATGGCAATACCGTTTCGGTTGTGCTTTGTTTTTTCAATTGGGTACAGAAGTTTTTGGTGCCGGAGTGTTTCGGCGCGCCGTTGCAGGGTTGGGTAGGGGGGGGGGGGGGTGGGGGGGGTGGTATATTATATATAATTAAATATATTAATTCATTTTTTTTAGTTCAAATCCAAAAATAAAATTATTTAGAATTGTGTAATTTAATCTAAAAAAGCAAAATAAAATAATTTTTCTGAACAAAATTATGAACATGTATAATATTACGAGAAGACTATCATCAATCTTGCAAGGTCATTACATTCTCTAATTGCTCTGAAATTTTAATAGAATATATATAAATATCTCAAGAGCCTCCTCGTAAAATTTCATCTCAATCTAACAGTTGAATTAAGAGATATGATTGATATTGTAAAATTATTCATTATTTAAAAAAATACAATTTTGCTAAAATGGAACGGGCGAAACGAAACCGGAACATTTCGGCTGGTATTTGGCCGAAAAAATCCGGAATGGGACAAAATTTAAACCGAGATAAAAATAACGCCTTTTTATCTCATTTTTTTAACTGGGTACGAAATCGTTTCGTCCGAAAAGAAATGAAACATACAACACTGGTGCTTGATTCATATCGATTTACTTAATATACCAAGCTAAAAAACACAAATTTTCATGTCGATGAGAATAATTATATTGTTGTTAATGAGTTAAATAATATATTGAGTATTAGTTGACATACCAAAGTAGATGAAGATGATAACATCAACTATTTTTTTCTTTAATTAAACATAGAAAAAGATGATGAATATAATGATGATAAAAATAAAAAGGACAAGGGTTTCACTAAAAACATGTGCAACTGATGTAGATGTGATACATCAACGTGCAATAAAATTGATATTATATAACTAAAATATATTATGGGATGTGTTGTAATTTAGGAAATATTATGTAATATAGAAAATACATACGTAGAGATTATCTTGTGTAATAGGGTACACTATAACATATGTACATTGCCCTACTTATATAAATAATAGAGGAGCAGATGTACTAAGGCAATTTGCTCAAACCTATTATCAAAACTCTTGTTTCAACTTGGTATCAGAGCCAACATACCTTAAACGGTTCTTCTTCCTCCTGCCATTTCTACTCTTGTGTTAGAACGTTTCTACTCCCTTGTTTTATCTGTTGTCTCCCCTGCCTCGTTACTCTTTATTGCAGGCGTGTTTCCTTCGTTGCTGCTCCTCGTTACCCTTTTTTTGCAGGCCTATTTCTTCTATCATGAATCACTCAGAAAGTAATGCTGATGTTAATGCCAGCCCTTCTTCTCCAAATTCTGCTGCCACAACAACCAACGTAGCCATGCCTTCCTCTGCTGCAACAGCAACCATTGTTCCACTCTCCAACATTCAGTAGGTTATTAACCTCAAGCTTACCAATAACAATTATCTATTTTGGCGTATGCAGATGAAGTCTTATCTGATTGGTTAAGGAGTATTTTTGTTTGTTGATGGTTCAACTCCATGCCCCTCTTCTCATGCCTCTACTACTTCATCATGTTCAACGGTTTTTGTCTTGGAAACAGCAAGACCAACTTATCCTCAGTGCTCTGTTGTCCTCTCTCTTGGTTGAAGTTCTTCATCTGGTAGTTGATTGTTCCACTTCTGCTAGCATTTGGAGCACCCTTGAATGTGCTCTTGCTTCCCCATCTAACTCTAGGATCATGCAATTGCATGGTTCTCTTCAAGACCTTCGACAAGGTGATGATACTGTCACTCTATTTACAATGTGCAAAAGGTTTATTTGATGAGTTGGTTGCGGCTGGCAGACCCATCTCTCTTATAAATTTCAATCTTTATGTGTTTCGGGGGCTTTGCAGTTATTTTCGTGATTTGGTTACAAGTTTGTCCTTAAAGATGATCACTTATCATATTTTGAACTTCATAGTCACCTATCTACTCATGAATTTATCCATCGCAACTCAATTTCTTCAAGCCTCATGTTTGCTGCATCTCTGCTGCCCATTCCTGCTCAGCAACCCTCAGTTTATACAGCCTAACGTGGTTTTCTGGTTCTCATAGCCATGGCATCTCTTAGGATAGAGGATGATAGAGTGGCGGTGGCATCCTCGCAGCACTTATCCTTAGTTTAATGGCCAGCCCTTTCATGGTGGAGGTAATGGCTCTCCTTAGCAGCAGCCCCGCAACCATAATAGACAGTGACAGAACAATTACAATTACCATCGTGGTGCAGCCACAAATCAGTGGCCTCAGCAATAAGTTAAATGTCATCTTTGCCACATCTATGGTCACTCTGCCCAGAAATGCTTTCAACCTGTACATCATGGCAATCAAGCCTCAGCCAACCTCTTATTTAGCACTGCATCAGTCGAAGATTCTGCCATAAAGGAGTCTGCTGAGTGATTTCCTGACATAGGTGCGAATCATCACATTACTCCGGACATTACTGGTATGACTTACGCAAAACCTTATCTTGGTAATGATCAATTACATGTTGGTGATGGTAAGGGACTTGTCATATCTAATACTGCTCATAATCTTTTGCATACACCAAAACGAGTCTTCTCCTTGTCTAATATAATACATTTCCTCACATTAAAAAAAGATTATTATCTGTTCAACAATTTTATCGTGAAAATTATGTTTTTTTTTTAGTTTTACTCGTCTGTTTTTTATGTCAAGGATCTCATCACCAAGAAAGTTCTTTCCGGTTAGAGTAAAGACGACCTTTATGTCATATCCGAGTCTTCTGCAACATCTCTGCCGCAAGCTTTTTTGTCTACCTGCCTGGCCACTTCTGTCGATATTTGGCATCGTCGTCTTGGTCATTTTAGTTCCTGTATTATGAGTCTCTTAGCTTCAAATAAAAAGGTTATTTGTACCTCTCATTGTTTTGATTTTCAATGTCAAGCTTGTCCGCTAGGGAAATCCTCTTGTTTGTCATTAGGACCTACGAGCCATAAAACATCTACTCCGCTTGAACTTATATTTGTGATGTTTGGGGCCCTGCCTCGATGCTATCATCTGATGGTTTTTGGTATTTTATCATATTTATGGATGCGCATACAAAATTTATTTGGTTTTATCCTATTGCCCTCAAATCAGATGTATTTACTGTGTTTCAACAATTTCAATTGCTTGTTGAACGTCAGTTCTCTCGTAAAATCAAAACTGTTCAAACTGATTGGGGTGGTGAATATTGAAAATTAAATTCTTTTTTCAAAACCATCGGTATTCACCATCATCTCATATGTCCGCATACTCATTAGCAGAATGGTACTGTTGAGCGTCATCATCGTCATATTGTTAAAACTAGTATTACTCTGTTAGGCCAATGTAAGGCGCCTCTAAAATTCTAGAATTATGCATTCGAAACCTCGGTGTATCTTATTAATCGTATGCTAACCTTGGTTTTAAGCAACAAATCTCCATTTGAATGTTTGTTTTGTCATGCTCCTAACTATGCTTTTCTACGCACTTTTGGATGTCTTTGCTTTCCTCTTCTTCGTCCTTACAATTCTCATAAGCTAGATTATCGCTCCACTCCGTGTGTGTTCTTAGGCTATAGTTCGTCTCACCTAGGCTATTATTGTCTTGATTTATTGACTGACCGCATCTACATCTCTTGTCATGTCCGATTTCATGAACATGTTTTCCCCTTTGTCGAGTCCATCATACTGTCTCCACCCTCCCCTTCATCCGTGACTGTCTTCAATCTACCTTCTCTCACCATTTTGTCATCTAAACCCGTCTCAACTCCACCTTCCCGTCCCACTAACCAGTTCGTCCCCTTACCATCATCTCCATCTATGTTTTTTTTTTTTTTTTTATCATTATATAGGTTCAGGTTTGACGATTCCAGTCCTATCTTCCTCAGCTTCATCCTTTGTTGCAGATCCTCCAGCCTCGGCATCAGCTCTATCTTCTCCATCTGCAGACTCTGCCAAGTCTGTGCCTGGCCTGGATTTATGTGCGGATCTTTCCACTTATTCAAATCTCAAAGACCAGGGAAAAGCAAATTGCATGTGTACTGTTCGAGCTTCTTCAAAGGCAGCTTTGAGGTCTTCAAATATAAGCCGATGAACAAATACAATTATCAATAATATAAAACACAAGAAGCAAATATTTATATCGAGTAGAATATCAATGAAAAGATGCATACTTATGTTAGTAGCTTGTTGAACCTTCCTTCAACGGCCTTTCTTATATTCTCCACCGACTGTCAGAAACTCAGCTGATGAACTATCAAAACTTTCATGCGTCCAAACCATTGTCTCGTTGGTGCAGTTGGAGGTGGTATCAAATCTGATGTATAAATCTGTTGAATCTGTGATAAAACGTCCCTCCCCACTAGCAATCGAAAATGTCACTGGCGTTCCTGTATCACAGAAGTTTTCCAGGAGAATAACATCAAGCGGGCATGTACCGTTTATATCGCCGTCGCCTAAGCTGACAACACCGCCACCAATCGGCCATTGACTCGACACCATGTAATATGGAACACCAGGGAGAAGCCCGAAGCCATTAACGTCAAGCACTGGTTCCCTGAAACACGAGCTGCTTCAGGGAGCAACGATGAAGCCAGGAGAAGGAAGTAGAGGGGCAGTAACATATTCTTCATTGTGATATTGTTTGTGGTGTGGAAAATCAGCAGAAACAAGCTAGGGTTTATAGAGCAGCTTCAGACTGTTGCCACCTACTGTCATGTTGTCTATTTTCCACATCTTCGGCCAATTTCCGGATCAGGTCTTTTTTTCAGTGTTCCTTACCGACTGTTCTTTTCTCTCTAATTCGGCGTCGTGTTATTTCAAACCCTTTAGAATTCCAAAGGGCTGGGAATTTTATATTCTGAGAAATACATCATGATAGTACTGGTCTGTAAACATACTAGTAGTTGACTAGTAGTTAAGCTCTTTCCTTCTTTTCACTTTAATTTTTTTTTTGTAGCTATTTTTTAGAGGCTTGGTTTTATTATTATTAACAATAGCGACACACTAAAAATGTGACAAAACACTTTAAGTTAAAATATTTTTTGTGTTTTATGTTTTTTCTTCACTTTTACTTTTCACATGTTTTTTTTTTCTTTCCAGTTTTATAATTTATTATTAGATTGTTTTGATAATTATGCTTTGTATTTTTTTTTCTATGTTAGGACATATAAAATTCTCATGCAATCAATTTTTTTAATTGATATCAATCTTCCATATTAAATTTATTGAAGGTGAGATTTTATATATTTTTTTTGTTTGTTTTATAAACTTATTTTATTTTTATAACCCAAATAACAGTTTTAACTAGTTAATTCAGGTTGATATAAAATATTTTTTTTGTTGCTTTTTTTAATTGATTTAATTTAGTCCATCATTCAACATCAGATTAGTTGAAAATTAGATCTCATATTTTCTCTCTCTATTATCTCATTATAATGATCCAAATCATGGGGTTGGCATGTTACCCAAGTTAACTTTGTTTATTTTTTGGATCTTTTCTTAATTAGATTCTTTTTAATTAGGACTCATAATTTCTTTATAATTTTTTATAAGATTATCTCACTCTCATGAAGTGAGTCATGAGTCTAACAAGTTAGTTTGAGTTGACTTCATTTATATTTTAGGTCATTTTTTAGTTGATTTTTTTTTTCATTTTTATCCTCCAAAAACTCAATCTTCTTTTGAAAGTTAAACTTTGTGGGATTTTTATTGGATTGAATATGGCTTAGCCCTGATGCTTCTTTCTACTTTTAAATCATTTTCTTTAATTAAATAACGATTATATTTGTGTTTTTTTTTATATAAATTGTTGGTAATTCTTGGAGCGAAATCACCATAGAAGAAAATCTCTTAAATGATTACGCAGGGGGTTAAAATTGGTTGGTTTGTTTAAATTTTAGGAAAATTGAGTAATCATGGCAATTTATATAGTTTTTTTCAAGACATCGTAATTATAATGGCTTCAGATTATGAGCTATGAATTATTTTATTGTATTGTTTTGTTATGATATCACTGAGGAGATTATTTAGTATTTTGTAACTATATTAATTTCTAAATATTATTGCTAAAATCACCACTTCGGCTTGCTGCTTTTCTGGAGAGAAATCTTTGAACTTGTGCGATTTTCTTCTGAAGTTTCTGGGATAGTTTTATTAATGCTCATGCTGAGATTTTTTGAGCTGAGCATCGGCTTGCTTTGAAGAAGCTGTTGCTGAGATGATTTCTCACCATCTACGGTTTTGGTTATTGATCACTGGTTTATTAGAGAATAATATAAATTATATTCTGGATTTTATTTAATAGTTTAAGTTTTTAGATGAGATGATTTTTTGATATAGTGTCAGAGCTTTATGACCCAGTAATCACGAGTTCAAATCTGATTACCTTTAATATATGTAATAAAAATCAAATACAAAATAAGTACAAAATAAGTACATGTACAAGAACTTTCAGCCTCATCGACGGTTTTGTGCTTCTTATTATTTTACCAATCCAGCGGTTTCCTTTTCCATCGCACGAATTTCCTGAAGCTCAGCCATGGGGGAGATAAATTCTTTAAGAGATTGGGCTGTAATTGAAACAAAAGTGGTAAGGCCTACTTTAGAGCCAGGATTGACAGGCGCCACTAAACACAGCCTGAAAGATTCAAAGACATGTCAGCCCATTTTTCTGCAAAGAAAAACACCTGTGGAAAAGTATATGCTGAATTATTTTTAAAAATATTTTTTTGTATAAAAATATATTAAAATAATATTAAAAATAATCTAAAAATATAAAAAAATAATTTAAAATAAAAAATAAAAATATATTTTTTAAATTTTTTCAAAAACACACAAGGCTATATCTAATGCAGTAGGTTCAGATGTTTTCCTAATGGATTGGAATATTAATAACATTTGCAGAAGGTACCAAGGCACCTCCAAACTTCTCAACTTCTGATGTAGCTAAATTTCTAGGATAATAAAAACTAAAAAAATTCTCTTCCTGTTTTCCCACCAACATTTAAAATATGCCAGCCTAGCTCGCCATGGTGTGGACAACACCAAGGACAAAATCCTCTGTAAATTTAGGATAATAAATTCATGATGGAATTTTCAGTCGTTGATTTTGTGAAAAATGCCAAAATCCTCTGTAAATTTTCAACGCAATAGGTGTGAAACTCAATGAAAAAGCCGATGGAATAGACCTATCCACCACTGATTCTGTTGATGATTTTACTATAAATCTTAAAGTTAGAATCGAATATTTATCGATTGGATGCATTCGGAAACCATTGTAAAAAATTTCAGTGCAGAAAGTGTAATTGTTTTTAAAATTATTTTTTATTTAAAAATATATTAAAATAATATTTTAAAAAAATTGTTATACAGATCGTAAACTTTCGCTCGGAACAGTGGGATGTACTTGGATTGTAAGATGGGCCAATTTGAAAGGATGGAAGAAGTTCTAACTGCGATGGAAAAGGGACCTTACGAAATTGATATCAGTACATACAACATCTTAATCAACATATTTGGACGAGCACGATTTTTTGAGAGAATGGAAGGTATTTTCCAATCACTTACAACCAAAAATTTGAAACCTGATGTTATGACTTGGACTTCAAGATTGTTAAAGAACCATTTTATCTAAAAACTGATAGGTGAGACTCCAGAATATAATTTATATTATTTTCTAACACATCCTTTCAAGTGAAAAATCTTTAGATTTGAAACTTGCACAAACCCACATTACCTTGTGCTTAATTTTTTTTTATTAAATAGAATGGGGGTGGTGAGATTCAAACTCGTGATCACTAAGTCAACAAGGCTCTGATACCATGTTCAAGAACCATCTCACATAAAAAGTTAAGCTGATAGGTGAAGCCCCATAATATAATTTATATTATTCTCTAATAAAGATTAGGATCCTACTCTGGAAAGAAACTATACAGAAAATGTTTGGAAATATTTGAAGAAATGATTGATGTTGGTAGTCACCCTGATGGAGGAACTGCCAAAGTAATCAGAACAATGCATAAGGGCATGGAGATTGCTCTTCCTGCAATATTAATGTTCGTTGATGGACATGAGAGGGTTGAATAACAATGATGGAATTTAATAAGTAATGTGATTCATTTCTATTTTATATCAGACCTCCAAACTCTTTTATTAGGATGAAATATTATTATAAGAAATATTTTCTTTTAAAAAAAGGCACCATTCCATGTTAAATATTAGGATGAAATTGACTATAATCCATTGTTATTGTTTCTACTTGTTTTCTCAATGTCCGCACATAAGAAGACTACAAAAATTAATAGTTTCACTTTAATGATTTATTTTTTCATACTTTATGAAATAATTGCAATATAATTCTCATTTTTTTTTATCAAATAATATGTTATGAAAATGATGTGAATTCATGTGCAAAAATACAATGTTATTGAAATCCAGTCGTAATTTGATCTAATGTTTTTAGGTTACTAATTAGACGGATTAATTTGATTAACTTCGATTAATATAAAATGATATGATATTATTTTTGTTAAATAATAATTATGTTGACTTATTTAGTCTTATTCATTAAGGGTAGAATAATACTTTATGTTTAACCTATATATAGTTTATTTGTAATTAGGTTAAGCTAAGGACTTACAATTGTAGCCTCTCTTTTATGATTTTGCTCTTAATTATTTCAACATGGTATCAGAGCAAGTTTTATGGATCGAGGTTTAATCCCAAACACAAGTTTTTTTTTTTAGTGATATTCTGTCTCCCGCCTCTGCAAAATTTGGTATTTCGTATTCCCTTTAGCTTCTGTTCATTGTCTTGTTGAGCCCTCTTCCTATAAAGAGGCAATTCTTGATCCGCTTTGGCAGCAAGCTATGGATGAGGAACTTTCTGCTTTGCATAAAACAAATACTTGGGATCTGGTTTCTCTTCCTCCTGGTAAGAGTGTTGTTGGTTGTTGTTGGGTGTATAAGATAAAGACTAATTCTGATGGGTCTATTGAGCGATACAAAGCTAGGCTGGTTGCAAAAGGATACTCTCAACAGTATGGTATGGACTACGAGGAGACATTTGCCCCGGTTGCAAAAATGACTACTATTCGTACTCTTATTGCCGTAACATCTATTCGTCAGTGGCATATTTCTCAACTTGATGTTAAAAATGCCTTCTTGAATGGAGATCTTCAAGAAGATGTTTATATGGCCCTCCCTCTTGGTATTTTACATGACTCTGGATATGTTTGTAAGCTTAAGAAAGCACTATATGGTCTCAAACAAGCACCCCGTGCTTGATTTGAGAAATTCTCTATTGTGATCTCATCTCTTGGCTTTGTTTCTAGCAGTCATGATTCTGCTCTTTTTATTAAGTGCATTGATGCAGGTTGTATCATTCTGTCTTTATATGTTGATGACATGATTATTACTGGTGATGACATTATTGGTATTTTGATTTTGAAGACAGAGTTGGCAAGACAATTTGAAATGAAGGATTTGGGTAATCTTTGATATTTCTTGGCTATTGAGGTAGCACACTCACCTAGAGGTTATCTTCTTTCTCAGTCAAAATATGTTGCAGATATTCTTGAGCGGGCTAAACTTACTGATAACAAGACTGTTGATACTCCCATTAAAGTTAACGCAAGGTACTCTTCTTCTAATGGTACGTCTTTGACAGATCCTACTTTATACCGCACTATTGTTGGGAGTTTGGTATATCTCACCATTACACGTCCAGATATTGCATATGCTGTTCATATTGTTAGTCAGTTTGTTGCTTCTCCTACTATTGTTCACTAGGCAGCTATTATTTGGATTTTAAGATATCTTTGAGGTACAATTTTTCAGAGTCTTTTACTTTTATCCACCTCTTCCTTGGAGTTGCGTGCATACTCTGATGCTGATCATGGTGGTGATCCCACAGATCGCAAGTTTGCTACTAGGTTCGGTGTCTTTTTAGGTGATTCTCTTATTTCTTGGAAGAGAAAGAAACAATCTATTGTTTCTCAATCATCCACCAAAGCAGAATATTGTGCCTTGGCATCTACTACCAAAGAGATTGTTTGGTTATGATGGTTACTTGCAGATATGGGAGTTTCCTTTGCTCATCCTACTCCTATGTATTGTGACAACTAGAGTTCTATTCAGATTGCTCACAACTCGGTTTTTCATGAGCGCACTAAGCACATTGAGATCGATTGTCATCTTACTCGTCATCATCTCAAACACGGCACCATTGTTTTGCCTTTTGTTCCTTCTACCTTGCAGATTGCAGATTTCTTCACCAAGACGCATCCCATCTCTCGTTTTCGTTTTCTAGTTGGCAAACTCTCGATGCTTATAGCTGCCGCATCGTGAGTTTGAGGGGAGATGTTAAATAATAATTATGTTGACTTATTTAGTCTTATTCATTAAGGGTAGAATAATACTTTATGTTTAACCTATATATAGTTTATTTGTAATTAGGTTAAGCTAAGGACTTACAATTGTAGCCTCTCTTTTATGATTTTGCTCTTAATTATTTCAACAATTTTATTTTAAAAATATATTTAAACTACATTTTAATTCTTATTGTAGATCAAATTTGACCAGATTAACTCTCATTTAGTTTAACATACAACTTTATCCAAGTTATGTAATAAAATCGAGATTAATAACAAATGCCTTACATATACTTAAAGTTCTTTCATTTTGTTGCTACCCAATTTTTGACTCTTTATTTTTTTTTTGTTTCGAAAAAAAAATATATTTCAAAAATAGATTTTTGTTCAAGGGCGAAAATGAGCATTGTGGGAGTTTAGTGGTCGATTGGGGGTTAAATCGCGAAAATCAGGAGCCGAGGGCCAATTTAGAAAGTTGCGCGAAGCAAAGGTTGAGATTGAATTTTTGATGGGATTTAATTGCAAAGTCAAGTTTTAAATCAAATTGGGTGCAATTAAAGAATTTTTAGAGGACCAAATCGGATTGTTTTTACTTCCTAAAAATTTTGAAATCTGCATTTAAAGAGAGATGCACTGTCCCGTTATTTGCATTGTTTTTTTTTTCACAGCAAGGCAGATCGTCATTTTCAAATTCTTCCTATATATAAATCATAATTTTCTTCCCGTTTCATTCCCATCATTCACAGGATCAGTTAAATTTTTCTTCCCATTTCAATTCGATTTTCTTCCCATTTCATCTCCATTACAGCAAAAACGCATCAATCTTCTTCCGAGTCAACCGTGATCTTGCCTGATTTATCTCCATCAAATTTTCTTCCCGTTTCTCCTCCCTGATGCTCCTCTGATTATACTTTCCTCAAATGCGTTAAAGGCAGGCTTCTTTGAAATAGCAGGGCACACAGTGAAGTGGGAAAAAAAAGGAGGGGAGGCAGGACCGAGAGGAGATTGACGAAGAACAAAAAAAAAAAGAAGAAACAGAGGATTTACAGAGAGTAATGAAGACATTGGAGTGAAAAGGAAAGCACGAAAAAAAAAACCCAAGCATTTTTGTTTCAATCAGCCCAGGTCAACAGCTCCTTTTCCTTTTCTTTTTTTCTCTTCTCTTTCGGTCGTTCGACCGCCTTCTCTCTCTAAAACCAGAGGGCTCCCTCTCTCTCTCCCTCTCGGCTCAGCAACTCCGGCCACCACCTTCAGCCACCAAGAGCTACCACATCACCACAGTCAGCTTCCTCTCAAACCCCTCAGCCCATTCATCTTCTCCGAGAAGCAGCAGCAGCAGCAGAGGCGACAGAGGCAATTGCACCGACCAGCTTCAGACGCTTATTCCGGCCACCACAAGCCACCATTTCCGACGCCACAACGACCAGAAGAATCACCTCGACGTCCTCTACACAACGGTATGGACAGGTACTCAATACTCGAAAATTCGCCATTTGTCACTATTCATCATCCCTGCATTTTGCAAAATTTTGCATGCAGGGAGGGGTCTTCGCGTGGGCTGGGCGGCCTGGGCCTTGAGCCCGGCCTGGCCTGAAGAAGTGAGTCTGGGCTGGAAGCCCAGCCCAGACGGGTCTGGGCTGCCAGCCATCCTGGCTAGCAGCCCAGCCTGGAGACAATGTGGGCTGGGCTGTCAGCCCAGCCCGAATTTGGGTGGGCTGGCAGCCAGCCCACCGAAAAAGAGAAAAAATAAATATAAATAAAAAATACAAATTTTCCAAAAAATATTTTTATTAAAGAAAAAAAATGTTTTGTTTTCTTGCACACGGCCAATACACTAGCATATTATAAAAATTTTTTTGTTGAAAAAATATATATTATCTTGGGTTTTGAAGAGAAAATGAGTTTTAGCATGGATTTCGCAAAGAAAAAAATTATTTCTTGTATTTTGAGATTTTACAACATGTTTGTAAAATCCCAAGGGTATTGGCCAATATGTCAAAAAATATAAAAATCTTTTTTTGGAATTTATTATTCAGCGTCGGTATTTGGATAAATAAATTCTAAGGGTTAATATCCAAAATATTCGGCGGGAATGATATACTATTATTCACTGTCGGTATTTGGATAAATAAATCCTAAAGGGTTAATATCCAAAATATTCGGCGGGAATGATAATTTATTATTCACTATCGGTATTTGAATAAATAAATCCTAAAGGGGTTAATATCCAAAATATTCGGCGGGAATGATATGTTATTATTCACTGTCGGTATTTGGATAAATAAATCCAAAAGGGGTTAATATCCAAAATATTCGGTGGGAATGATATGCTATTATTCACTGTCGGTTTTTGGATAATTAAATCCTAAAGGGTTAATATCCAAAATATTCGACGGAGTAATATCCCATTTGCCATTTATTTAACATATGTTTTGAGAGATCAAATCATAAGCAAACCAAAACGTCAAGCAGCTTACCTTAGGTAGGGCGTACTAGGGGTGCTAAAACTTTCCCTTTACGCAACCAGTCCCTTACCCTAGAATCTCTGAAAGACCAGTTTTAGGTTTCCTAGTAACCATAATACTAGGTGGCGACTCCCTTCTTTTCACGAAAATAGATAATCCCTCCGACACATGATATTTCCCCGTACACGGGGAAGAGTCGTCACGACGCCGCGCGCTCGTTTTTTTTGGGGTGCGACAGAATGGCGACTCCGCTGGGGACTTGGGCTAAGCTTGGCAGTTTTTTATTTGTTTATGATATGTTTTGTTTATTTATTTATTTATTTTCATGTTGCTATGGATTATTTATAAGCTTTAGCATGCATCTTTACATCCTGTCATCATGCATCACTTTTTTATTATTTTTGAGAGCACACACTAAACTTTAAGTTAAGTGGGGGACTAGCAGCTTACCTATGACTTGAGTCAAGGTTGAAGTTTGTGTAAACCCCAACTCTTTGCTGAGTGTTTAGACTGGTGGTGATTGGTATACGTGCCATATCACTATCTGCTGAACCCCCATATCGCCTTTACGAGGGTGATCACTGGGACAGCAAGAGACCCTCTTTAGAGACCAAGTAGTAAACCTACCATATGTCTCACGTAAAGGAACTAGAACCTATCGTTAGGATGTATGCTCCATAATATCTTTTTGCATAACGAGAAAAACCCTAAAAAAGCATTTTTGCCTAAGGAAGTGTGACGCACTCTCTGAAAATGAATCTCGTGATGCAACGAGATTTATTTTTCGCCACAAGTTCAACTTTGGGTTGTCTGAAAGAAAGGTTGAAAAGCTTCTTTTATTGCAAAGTAAAAGAAAGATAAAAGACAGGTTGCTTGAGAGGCAATTTACCCGATCCAATGTTGCAAGATCAGTTGGGTACACTTCAAAAGAAGCTAGAAGTGTCAATGGTGATGGCAGCTTTGTAACGATTTATAACAAGAAAGATGAGCGAAAAAGGTGCTATTTTTGGCTCTGCCATCTCCACAGAGAACTTCGGGGATTCTACCAGCAAGCACAGAAGAGAGTATGATAGGTACACAAGTCCTCCTTTCAGAAATAGACATAAAACTAACAGATCACTTATCTCGAAGGAGCAGTTTGTGGTCTCTTTGAGTGAAGTCAGAGGCTTGGCCGAAGATGCCCGGGTTGTGAGAAGCAATATGGTAGAGAATGATCAAGACGCGGACATTAAGTCTAAGACAAATGTTCCAACTAATCATCACGGGCATTCTTTTCCTACAAGAAGAAGGAGTTCTAATTATGTCAACTCTGCGAGCAGGTATGGGCTAGGACAAGAATTGATGGAGGACAATGGTTTTCAGAAGCCCTCAACTAAGTATACTGATATGTTTCAGTCTAATTCACCTCAAAGTTTCAGCAAGCCCATCTTAGAAGAAACTTCCTCAGTTAGTGATCATCTTTAACAATCTTCTGCAATCTTGGTGGAGCTGCAAAACTCTCAATATTATAGACAGTCCATTTTGCAAGCAATTAAGGATCAATTTCGACCATCTCCTGCTGCACGTCACTTGATGGAGCCACATAATTCTGAACTTTCTTTTTATGCATTGGATGATGATAGATTGCCTAGGTCTAATGCTTTATATTCAAACATCTTATGGAGATGGAGTTGGTGCATCCAATATTCCTTATGACCCAGATGTCCCCAGGCCTGGCAATAGGTGCTCTTCATCCCGTGGCCTTTCCAATTCAGTACCTAAATTCCCAGCATCTCACAGCTTTGCCATTCATTCATTTGATCAATCATTTCATCCCCATATGGAGCCTGAAGGCACAAGCAGTCACCTAAACATCAATGCTTCTTTGTCTGACTACATTCTGTTGTCCAAAGTCACAACCAACAGGTGAAGAAAAAAATTTAAGCCGCAGATGAAAAGGCAAGATGAGGTCACAAATTTCAAGGATAAGAAACAGAACAAGAACTCCCACTTATTAATGGGTCAATTGCCGAAGGTCTCAAAGGGGATTATCATGACTGATATTGGCAAGGGGGATGATCTCCAAATACCTGAAGTGATACCTTTTATAGATTTCAAGCGTCGTAGAAAAGCACAGAAAATTGTGAGTGCTGCCAATACAGGGAGTACAGAAAACATTGGCTTATCAGGTCAGCAGCATAAAAGAAGAAGGTTGATCAGGCCAAAATAGTGGTAATGGATCGTCTGGCAATGTTAATATCGGAAGTCAGGATAATGCAAGTAGGATGACTCAGAATGTTGAGTTACCAGATAAGACACTTCATATTGACCTTGAAGAAAATAATACTGGTTTTCAAGGCTGTTCAAATTATGAAGGAAACGAGAAGGTAGCAAACTATGTGGTGACCCACAGCAATGCTAATGGAGACAGCAAAGAAGCATTACAGGATGTTGGTCCAATTTCTAGTGAATATAATAGTAATACAGAAAATAGTTTGCCTTCGATGAATTCTGAGGCTGATGGGGTTATCAAGTGTGTACTTGATCATAATGGAGTTAATGGAAACATATCTGATAATGTTAAAGCTGAGAATAGATCTTTTCACCATGGAGGAAATGAAAAGCTACCTGACAATGCTGAAGTCGCGAATAGATCTTACCCAACAACTGGTGAGAATGCCTTAAATATTATGTTGAGCAGCAAATTGGATTATAACTGTGGATCAGAAAAGGCATCCAAAGAAAGTAAGCAGTAGCTATTTCTGCAATCTGTTGAGGAACAGTGCAAAGCATCTATTGAAACCGTCAGTACGAAAGAGTCTGCAGAATTATGTGAGCAAGATGACAAACGTGTAGAGGTGATAGCAGCAGCCGCAGGCAAAGACTGTAAAGTGGTTGCTGAGCGAGAAGATAGTGGAAATGGAAATCGTGAAAGTCCCAGCCATTGACCATGGCGCAATCACAGATCTCAAGCGAGAAGATCGTGCATTTTGTTTTTGGTTCATGAGGTGAAGTTGACAACAAGAACATCCAATGCAGCGAACAATTTGAACCATCATAAATTGAAGAAAAGATGGTCTCCATTACGTGCTTATAGGATGCACCCAGAAATTTGCCAGTTTCCCTCCTTGCACTTTTATTATAGCAAGTTGATGAATGGAGAGCAAATGTCAAACAAATCAGCATCATTTCATGAGATTGGGGTTCATGGCCTTTATTTATTCTATGACATTACGGACAACCAGGAGCTTCGCGGTAAAAAAAAAAAAAAAAAAAATTCTGGTGCATCGGCTTTTATAATGAACGTGAGGCTGAAGCTGCAGTTGAGCTGTTACGATTTTTCAAAAGGAGGTCCGAGAGGTTGATATACTGATATTCTCCACTGTTAGAGCAGCTGATTCAAGTTCGTCTATGAATGGATTGAGCTCCAGCAGTATTGGGTTCGTCGTAAAATGGATGAATGTTACCTTGACAAGAGCCAAGCTCTCGCTTTGGATTTTGGGTAATGCAAGGATCTTGCAGACGGACCGGAACTGGGCAGCTCTAGTAAAGGATGCTGAAGAGAGGAATTTGGTCATCTCAGCGAAACCGCCATATGAATTCTTGTTTGAAACAGCTCCTAGGGGTGCTTGCAAGAGAAAAAGTATTAATAATCATTCAAGACTGTCTAGGCATGCTGAAAATTCTAGAGGCAGTGGCAAACTAGGCAAATAAAATGAGCAGAAAGTGCACAAGGATAAAAACTCTATTCGTTCTGTGACCCGATGCCATAGTACTGTTGCTGGGGGCAATAAGGATTTTTATATCCGAAGTAGCAAAAGAAAAGCCAGAGAGGAACATGATCTTCCAGGAAAATGGATGTCAAGTCTGTAATTCCAGGTGAATCTGTTACTAGTGATAAAGGCAAGGGAAAAGAAAGAAGTAAGAAGAAACGGGGCTCCGGTGAACAAAGAAATCTATTGAAGGTAAGAGAAGCCAGAAGAATTTGAAGAGTTCTACATCCTCAGATGAAGGCAGCCTCAAAAGCAAGGAGGTCAATGATGTCAGAACCATCAACGAAATCTATGTTTTCCAAAAAGCCTCCTCCAACCTCTGTTGTAAGTGGTAGGATCAAACCTCTCTGCGGTAGTCTCAAAGGTTTATTGCAAAATCAGATCCATCAGCACCACAGTAAAAGTGAAATTTGGGTGATCCCAGTCGGATTCTGTTTTTGAGATTTTAGCGGAGCCTATTTTATCATCCCTGAAAGTTTATGGAAAGAAGGCCATGAAGAGGTTTCTGAGAAAATCAAGCAGTACTTGTTAAACCCCTACTTGTCCAGCCAAATTGCAAGATGACAAGTTCTACTAGCCGAGTACGACATGCTATAGAAGATATTGAGTCATTAGACTTTGACCTTCCTGATGAAGATGTACTTTCAGGCGAAGAAGGGAAACCAAAATGGTGGACTATGTACTTGGATGTTGCTGTAAACGTATGCGGAAAGGGAATCAGTTTGTCGATGTTTTGGCCACACTAGCTTCTATGGCTAGAATAGACTTCGGGCAAAACTTACAGCCGATACACATTGATATCAGAAGATAAACCAGCTCATTGCTGCTCAGTTGAAGGAGAAATAGATGGAAACCCTTGGTACTACGATATCAAGAATTTCATCCAAAACCAAGCTTATCCCCTGGGGGCATCCAAAAAGAGAAGAAAACCTTGAGGAGATTAGCGATGGATTTTTACCTTGATAGGGAGGTTTTGTATAAAAGGTCATCTGACGGTACTTTGCTGAGATGCCTAGATGGAGTTGAAGCTAGAAACGCGTTGCGAGAAGTCCATGAAAGGATCCGCTCAACCCATACTAATAGGCATATGATGGCTAGAAAAATACAAAGAAATGGTTATTTCTGGAGGACATTAGAGAAGGATTGCATCGAATATGTCCGTAAGTGTCATAAGTGTCAAGTCCGTGGTGACAAAATCAATGCCCCTCCGGTTCCTATATTTAACTTGATATCTCCGTGGCCTTCTACACTGTGAGGAATTAGTGTGATTGGGCTTATCAACCAAAAGCCAGCAATGGTCATGGGTTTATTCTCGCGGCTATCGACTACTTCACAAGATGGGTAGAAGTTGGGTCATTTGCTCATGTAACGCAAAAGGTGTTGAAGAAATTTGTTGAAAGAGATTTTGATATGCCGTTACGGACCACTAGAAAAGATCATAACTGATAATGCTCAGAACTTCAAAAGAAGAAGAATAATAGAACTCTGCGCTAAATGGAAAATCAAGCAACCCCACACTTGGGGGCATGGTCAGATTTGGATAAAAGCAAAGATCATCGCAGATAGCCCATGATAAGCAATGTGTTTGCGTTGAGTGGATGAATGATTTATGACAAACTTGAATGAGCCATCCAATCAGAGAAGCCTGCAAAGCTTTGGAGATTAAGCAAAGACATCTCGTGATAATGGAACATCAGAGAAAGGCGACCTATGTGTCCAAAAGAGAGAAGCAGAATCTCAAGTGAACGAAACCACAGAAGAAAATATGAATTGAGGACTGGTACTGTTTCGTTCCTCAAAGACACTTGTGACAACAAAACCGCCTTCATCTTACACTCGGGCAGGTCACCCGTCATAACGAGACCCGGGTGGATCACCCGTCTCTATCATATCTAATCAGGGTCGGTCACCCAGAAAAAATGAGACCATGTCAGCCGGGTCGGTCACCCAGAAAAATGAGACCACGGGTCGGTCACCCAGAAAAATGAGATCACGGGTCGGTCACCCAGAAAAATGAGGCCATGCTAGCCGGGTCGGTCACCCAGAAAAATGAGACCACGGGTCGGTCACCCATCAAATGAGGCCATGCTAACCGGGTCGGTCACCCATCGAATGAGACCACGGGTCGGTCACCCATCAAATGAGGCCATGCTAACCGGGTCGGTCACCCATCGAATGAGGCCATGCTAACCGGGTCGGTCACCCAGAAAAATGAGACCACGGGTCGGTCACCCATCAAATGAGGCCATGCTAACCGGGTCGGTCACCCATCGAATGAGGCCATGCTAACCGGGTCGGTCACCCATCGAATGAGGCCATGCTAACCGGGTCGGTCACCCAGAAAAATGAGACCACGGGTCGGTCACCCATCAAATGAGGCCATGCTAACCGGGTCGGTCACCCATCGAATGAGGCCATGCTAACCGGGTCGGTCACCCATCGAATGAGGCCATGCTAACCGGGTCGGTCACCCAGAAAAATGAGACCACGGGTCGGTCACCCATCAAATGAGGCCATGCTAACCGGGTCGGTCACCCATCGAATGAGGCCATGCTAACCGGGTCGGTCACCCAGAAAAATGAGACCACGGGTCGGTCACCCATCGAATGAGGCCATGCTAACCGGGTCGGTCACCCATCAAATGAGACCTTGCTAACCACTAACCGGGTCAGTCACCCAGGAAAATGAGACCCTTCATATCTAGTTTGGGTAGGTCACCCAGGAAAATGAGACCCATATCCTCCATTCTGTTTTTCTTTACAACACTTACTATTTAAAGTCTTTTACTAGACTTTAGTCGTAAGCATTGTAAAGAGGGGGCATCTGTTGCTACCCAATTTTTGACTCTTTATTTTTTTTTATGTTTCGAAAAAAGTATTTCAAAAATAGATTTTGGGTTCAAGGGCGAAATCGAGCAATTTGGAGTTTAATGGACGATTGAGGTTTAAATCGCGAAAATGAGGAGCCGAGGGCCAGTTTAGAAAGTTGCGCGAAGCAAAGGTTGAAATTGAATTTTTGATGGGATATAATTGCATAAATTCAAGTTCAAATCCAATTGGGTGCAATTATAGATTTTTTAAAGGACCAAATCATACTTTTACCTTCTTTTGATTTTTTTTGAAATCTGCAAAAAAGGAAAACATGCACTGGCGTGCATTGAATTTCCAGGCGCGCCATATTGATCACAGCAGATCAATAAAATTTTTCTTCCTTTTTCAACTTGATTTTCTTCCCAGTTCACGGTGTTCACAGCAACTCAAATTTTCTTCCCATAAATGTTGATTCTTTTCCCGTTTCACCTCCAAAGCAGATCAGAATTTTATTTTTTTTCTAATCAATCGTGGTCTTCCTGCTAATTTGTCTCCATTGCTCCCTGATTCTCCTCTGATTTATTTTCCTTAAAAGCTCGGGTCTCCTCTGCTATAAAAGAAGAGTTTGCGCAGGCAAGTGTGGAAAAAAGAGAGAAAAAACGGGAAGAAAAACAAAAACAAAAAAAAGAACAAGAGGGCTGAGGAGACAAGAAATTTTAGGTGAAAATTTTCGAATATATTTCCAGCGCATCTGCTCTCTTTCGCCCTCCCTCTGTTTCATTTTGCTCTGCTCTCTCTCTAAAAATCACAGACCCCTGTTTTCTTTCTCACTCTCGGTCCAACCTTTCCGGCCACCAGCCTCGGTCATTCCATTCCATAACTTCAACGCCACCATTTTCCACTCAACCACCTCGGCTCAGTCGTTTTCTCCAGGGAGCAGCAGAAGCTCAGGTGAAGGTGACGAAGAACAGCCCCGTCGCAGCCACACAGACCGTTACCTTCCGACGCCGTTTCCGGCCACCTCAGGCCACCATCTCCGACGCCACAACGACCAGAAGAATCACCACGAACTCCTCTACACAACTGTAGTAACAGGTAAGCCATTCGTTGTACTCGAAAATCTTCTTGTCACTGTTCATTGTCTCTGTAATTGCATGCGGGGAGTGAATTAAATTCACTCCCCGCGTGGGCTGGCGGGCCGGGCCTTGTGCCCGGCCTGGCCCCTGAAGAAGGCCCAGCCCAGATGGGTCTGGGCTGCCAGCCATCTGGGCTAGCAGCCCAGCCTGGAGGCAAGGTGGGCTGGGCTGTCAGCCCAGCCCGAATTTAGGTGGGCTGACAGCCAGCCCACCGAAAAAATAGAAAAAATAAAAAATACAAATTTTCCAAAAAATATTTTTATTAAAGAAAAAAAATGTTTTGTTTTCTTGCATACGGCCAATACACTAGCATATTTTAAAAATTATCTTCTTTGAAAAAAAATATATATTATCTTGGGTTTTGAAGGAAAATGAGTTTTAGCATGGATTTCGCAAAGAAAAAATCATTTCTTGCATTTTGAGATTTTACAACATGTTTGTAAAATCCAAAGGGTATTGGCCAATATTCAAAAAAATATAAAAATCTTTTTTTGGGGAATTTATTATTCACCATCGGTATTTGGATAAATAAATCCTAAGGGGTTAATATCCAAAATATTCGACGGGAATGATATGCTATTATTCACTGTGGGTATTTGGGTAAATAAATCCTAAGGGATTAATATCCAAAATATTCGGCGGGAATGATATGATATTATTCACTGTCGGTATTTGGATAAATAAATCCAAAAAGGGTTAATATCCAAAATATTCGGCGGGAATAATATGCTATTATTCACTGTCGGTGTTTGGATAAATAAATCCTAAAGGGGTTGATATCCAAAATATTCGGCGGGAATGATATCACATTTGCCATTTAATTTTCATATGTTTTTTTCAAAGCCAGAGCAAATCATAAACAAGCCAAACGTCAAGCAGCTTACCTTAGGTAGGGCGTACTAGGGGTGCTAAAACCTTCCCTTTACGCAATCAGCCCCTTACCCTAGAATCTCTGAAAGACCAGGTTTTAGGTTTCCTAGTAACCATTAATACTAGGTGGCGACTCCCTTTGTTACAAAAATAGATAATCCCCCCGACACATGATATTCCCCGCACGGGGAAGAGTCGTCACGACGCCGCGCTCGTTTTTTTTGGGGTGCGACACATTTCATTCAAAAAAATGGTATTTGTTTTTTATAATTATTATCTAGTTAAAAAATGGTGAGGGGCTTGACTCAACAGAAAAGTTACCTTAAGCTAAATGTTGATAAAAATATAGTGATTTGCATTTCATAAGTGACAGACTATTTTGTTAATGATAGTCCCTTTTCCATTAAAATGATATTTCAAATACCCTAACTTGAATTCGAGACCTGCTATGCAGATCGCAAGTTCTTTATCATCACGTCGTATCCCTTGGATACTAAACATGTTTATCATTAAAACAAAACTACAAAGTAGTTAATTTGAGAATAGTAATTGATTGGTATTGTACAACCTAATGAGAATACCATTTCTTTGTTAATTTTGTTTACTGTTTTGAGGATGGGTGATATTCCACCTAATCATGGTCATGCCATAGCTTTTCCCAATTCCATGAACATTTTGATCATTTTCATAGTTATTTACGCTCTCTGAATTCTTGTCGTGGTTTCTACTAGCCTAACACCCCTGGTTCTTGAAACATTGCGGCTCATTTTTCGCAGTACAAATTCAATTCAGTCTTTACTTAGTTCATATTCTCCCACCGGTATTCAGAATTTTTTTAATCGGCGTTTGAATTGTTGAGAGAGTTTTTGATGAAGAACTATCACCGGCAAGTTGCTTGTCGAAGATCGTCGTTCCGTTACTATTTTTGCTAGCAATTCAAATATTAATAGAATGATGATGGGTGATTTGCGCCAAAAAATCATATATTACCATCCATTTTTCATCTATCAGAAGATAAATTCATGATGAAATTTTCAGTCGTTGATTTTGTGAAAAATGCCAAAATCCTCTGTAAATTTTCAACGCAATAGGTGTGAAACTCAATGAAAAGCCGATGGAATAGACCTACTCATCACAGATTCCGTATATATTTTTACTACAAATCTTGAAGTTAGAATCGAATATTTATCGATTGGAAGCATTCGGAAACCGTTGTAATGAATCCCAAGTCATTTATGTCAATTAAAGCTCTTCAAGCACAAACAAAGAGATTGTTTCCAATAGATGGTGAGCTATACCGACATCCTACCAACTATATCCGTGGGTGTTTGTGAGTGTATTTGGAAAAAAAATGATTTTTTTTATTTTAAATTAAAAAAATTTAGTGTTTTTACATTATTTTGATGTGCTGATGTCAAAAATAATTTAAAAAAAATATCATTTTGATATATTTCTGAACAAAAAATATTTTCAAAAGTAACTTCAACTACACTGCCAAACAGACATTCAAACACAGTAAGATCCACCACTGTGTATTCAAGCTTGTGTCTTAACTTTCTAGAACACCAAAACCTTGCATCTTTCTTCCTGTTTTACACTGTATTTTAAAAATATTTTGGAAAAAAATTGAATTTTTTTATTTTAAATTAATTTTTTTTGTTGTTTTTAAATTATTTTGATATATTGATATTAAAGATATTTTTTAAAAAATAAAAAATATTTTAATATATTTCTAAAAAACCACACACTAAAAAACAATCTCTATCACATTTCAAACAGTTCCGAACGGACAATTACATATACTTTTCATCTTAGCTAGATAAGATTTAGTCACAGGGAGCAGCCGTGTAGGGGTGAAGAAAATGTTTGCCATCCTACGACTAGGACCAAATTTGGAGTTAATGCAACTTCTAACCACTTTGTTTGTTTGTTTGTAAGAACTGATGAGCAATTCATTTTGTCCACTAAAATTCATCCAATTAAGTTGACCATCCATCACAGTCGTAGAGCAACTTGATACTGAGTTCTCAGATATTTGCTCTTGTAGAGAATCCATGCTGATTCATTTTTGTTTTTCGAAAATTCATAAACATTGATTGTTAGATATAGATAATTGCAAGCCTGCTTCTTGATGTGAAACAAAATTAATGCAGCTATCATTTTCAAATTCAATTTATTTATTAAAAATAATTTCACAATCCAATAAGTAATTATGAGTTCCATACCAATTCCTCTTTTTTTTGGGTCAAAATGTTGACTAAACAATAAATTTTAACAAGTTATTATTGATACGAAACTAGTTGGTCATTATTTGTTCAACTTAAACTTATCCAACTTAAGTTAATATATTTGAGTTATTATTAATTTTATAATTTTTTCTCTAAATTCTTAATTTAATTATAAAATTGATAAGAAAGAGAGGGAACTTGACATTACTGATAGACAGATCATGTCGGTGGCTTAGGTGGCGAGATTTGCTAGAAAATGTTAATGGAGGAGCAGTTGCTTTTTTGACTGAAGGTTGAAGTAGAAAGTGGGGGAAGCGGGGAACTTTTAGATTTTGATTCATTTAAATACGCCGACAGAATTATCAACAAGATTTTTAATGATTTTGTTTTATTTTATTGCAATTTTCATTGAAAATTGTGGACCGAAAATATCTCATTGTTGTTTGTTAATTCTCTGATAATGTTCATTAGGGTTTACGTCCTATAAATATAATATCTTTTTTTTAATCAAAACCTAATTTTAAATTTCAATTTAAATAAAGTGATTAAAAATCTTAAATATAATTTTTTAAGGTGACAACCAAAAAAATTAGAAGAAAAACTTATCAACAGATGAGTATTTTCTCATATCTTTTTTTATAAAAGAAATCAATTTATTGTAATAATCAGTCTGTTCATATTCTACAAATCATTTCTTTGTGGGTGATTTTCATTTGGATCAACGTTTCCACAACCAACACACAAAGGTCATAATTTGAATGAATGAAAACGTCTCCAGTCATTAGGAGATATGACATGGTGGCAAAACATGAGATCTGTCTTGTAGATTTTGGGTGTAAGACAGGATGTATTTATTTTATAAGAATTTGGAATGAGATTTACTCTTTTATTTTATAAGAATCTCAAATAATCAAGATTTTATTTTCTTAACTCGATTTCATAAAAAAATCAAAAAAGTCTGTTCATATTCTACAAATCACTCCTTTGGCGGTGATTTTCATTTGGATCAATGTTTCCACATCCAACACATAAAAGTCGTAATTTGAATAAAAAATAAAACGCCTTCGGTTCTAGGGCAGTAATCTGGTGATAAAATATTCGAGATCTGTTTTATAAATTTTGGATTCGAATTAGGATATATTTATTTTTTAAAAGTTTAAGATAACTGAAATTTTACTTATTTAATCCAGATTTATAAAAAATGTTTTAAAAAAAAGAAGTTTACTCGAATAAAATACTCCCTTGATTAAAATAAAAAATAAAAAATCATGTTCAATGTATTCGTTTGGAAACTTAACAAGGTTGGAATCCTCACATTATTGTATGTTTTTTTTTGTATTATGTTAATTTAAAAGGATGCCATCCCCAATTTATAGAAAAAAATACTCACCTACTATGCACGTGGCCAATAATTTAAGATGAAACTTGAGTTTCCCCTCAATTAAGCACAACAAATTGCAATATAACTCATAATAAAACATCACAATAATTTATAAAATATCAATTTAAAAATCTTAAATATATTTTTTTAAGGTGACTTGAAGAATGAAAAATTTGTGCCAACCCAAAAATTTAGAAGAAAAAAAAGCTTATCAACAGATGAGTTTTTTCTCATATCTTTTTATAAAAGAAATCAATTAATTGTAATAATTTTTTTTGGATGTGAGAAAATCCTATCTCTTGGAAAACATACTTTGTAAGCTCAAGTGAGCGAGTAAAATTCCAGTTATTTCAAATTCTTACAAAGAATACACATGTCAACTTAAATTTAAAATCTGGTGTGCAAGTCACAACAAATCCTCTGTCATCTTAATACATCTCTGGATACAATCACTGTGTTCACATTCTACAAATCACTACTTTGTCAGTTATTTTCATATGGATCAACGTTGACACATCCAACACACAAAAGTCGTAATTTGAATGAATGAAACGCCTCTAGAAAGTTAATATAAAAGACTCTAAAATTAATTAAAAAATAAAAATTCATGTGCAATGCAATCATTTGGAAACTTAATTAACAAGGTTGGAATCCCCACATTAGTGTACGTTATTTTGTATTCTGTTAATTTAAAAGGATTTCATCCCCAATTAATATTAAAAAAATACTCTCCTACCATGCATGTGACCAATAATTTAAGATGAAACTTGAGAGTTTTCCCTCGATCAAACACAACTGTTAAAAGTATGAATTCGTATATTTCCAGAGTTATGTTCTCATTACAATTGATAATGAACTTATATAGTAATTACAAAACTAAAAAACTACTTTACAACGGCTATATTCTAACGGCTATATTAACGGCTATATTTTAACGGCTACTTTACAACGGCTATATTCTTAACACTCCCCCTCAAGATGGAGCGTAGATATTTATCATGCCCATCTTCCTAATAGCGTTATAAAAAACTCTTCCTGAAACTGCCTTTGTGAGGATATCTGCTAACTGATATTCAGACCGAACAAACGGAAATTGTATAATCTTCCGATCAAGGTTTTCTTTGATGAAATGTCAGTCTACTTCGACGTGTTTCGTACGATCATGTTGTACCGGATTGTGGGCAATCTCAATAGCCACTTTATTATCACAGTGTAGGTTCATAGACGTCTCATAATCGATTCCCAAATCTTGCAATACATGTTTTACCCATAATAATTCGCACACACCGTGAGCCATACCTCGAAATCCTGCTTCTGCACTTGATCTAGCGACTACTTTCTGCTTTTTACTTCTCCAAGTGACAAGGTTGCCTTCTACAAATGTAAAGTAACCCGATGTCGATCTCCTATCAGTCTGGTTTCCTGCCCAATCTGAGTCTGTATACCCTTTAATCTCGTGAATATCCCTTTTTGAAAATAGTAGTCCTCTTCCTGGTGCACTCTTCAGATACTTTAAAATCCGATATACTGCTTCCATATGTTCTTCTCCTGGTGAATGCATGAACTGACTTACCACACTCACTGCATATGCTATGTCTGGCCTAGTATGTGATAAGTATATTAGTGTTCCAACTAACCATTGATAACATCCTTTGTCCGCTGGCGTTTGATTTTCTGCTTGTCCCAGTTTGTGATTCATTTCCATAGGTGTATCTACCGGTTTGCATGCAAGCATTCCAGTTTCAGCCAATAAATCTAACACATATTTTCGTTGTGATAGACATATCCCCATTTTTGACCTTGAGACCTCAATCCCTAAGAAGTACTTCAGTTGTCCGAGATCTTTCATTTCAAATTTCAATGCCAGAAACTGTTGTAGTGCCTTTCTTTCTTCTGGATCATCTCCTGTTAAGACCATATCATCCACATATACTATTAGTGCTATTACCTTTCCTCCTTTGTGTTTTATAAACAAAGTATGATCTGAATTACTTTGTTTATAGCCAAATTCCTTCATCGTAGATGAGAACCTTCCGAACCAAGCCCGGGGTGACTGTTTAAGACCGTATAATGCCTTCTTTAGTTTGCAAACTTGATTTCTACACGAGGGTTTTTGTTTAGCTCCTGGTGGCAAATCCATATAGACTTCTTTTTCAAGGTCTCCATTTAGGAAAGCATTCTTGACATCGAATTGTTGCAGGACCCAATCTCGATTAACTGCTAAAGATATGAGGATGCGGATAGTATTGATTTTTGCAACTGGGGCAAAAGTCTCTTGATAATCTACCCCATACTTCTGTGTATACCCCTTCGCAACTAGCCTTTCTTTGTACCGGTCAATACTGCCATCCTCCTTGAGTTTTACAGTGAACACCCATCTGCAGCCAAATGTCTTCTTCCCTTTTGGTAATGGACACATTTCCCAAGTGTTATTCCTCTGAAGTGCTTCCATTTCTTCGTTCATCGCCTTAGTCCATTTTGGATCTGCTAGTGCATCCTGTATATTACTAGGAATAGATACAGTGGATAATTGATTAACAGAGAATGCATACGATTTAGACAACCTGTCGCTACCCAATTTTTGACTCTTTATTTTTTTTTATGTTTCGAAAAAAAGATATATTTCAAAATTAGATTTTTGTTCAAGGGCAAAATCGAGCATTTTGGGAATTTAGTGGTCGATTGGGGGTTAAATCGCGAAAATCAGGAGCCGAGGGCCAGTTTAGAAAGTTGCGCGAAGCAAAGGTTGAGATTGAATTTTTGATGGGATTTAATTGCATAAAATCAAGTTTAAATCCAATTGGGTGCAATTAAAGATTTTTTTAAAAGGACCAAATCATATTTTTACCTTCTTTTGATTTTTTGAAATCTGCATTAAAAAAGAAACATGCACTGTTTTGGCATGCATTTTCATTGAAATTTTTCAGGCGCGCTCACAGCAGATCAGTCAAAATTTTCATCCTTTTCAATTTGATTTTGCTTCCTAATTCACGGTGATCACAGCAAGGCAGAATTTGATTCTATTTATTCCTAATCAAGCGTGATTCTCTTCCTGATTTATTTCCTGATTTATATCATCTTTACTGATTCTCCTCTGATTATATTTTCCAAATGCATCTTCTCTGCTATAAATAGCAGCACGATGAAGAACATGGGGGGATGAAAAGAAAGAAGTTCAGGCAGAAAGGAGAAAAAAAAAAGAAAAAAAGAAAGCACAGCACCTTCATCTCGGTGCAGCTCTCTCCCTCTCTCTCTCGGTCTCGTTTCCTTTGCTCTCTCTCTAAAAATCCCAGACCTCTGTTTCTTCTTTCTCACTCTCGGTTCAGCCACTCCGACCACCAGCTTCGGCCACCAAGAGCTGCCTTATCATCACCATAATCTCTGTCGTCATTCTAGCAGCCCAGTCACCTCCTCCCGTTGAAGAAAATAGAGCAGCCCCGTCGCACCACACAGACCGTTACTTTCCGACGCCGTTTCCAGCCACCTCAGACCACCATCTCCGACGCCACAACGACCAGAAGAATCACCACGACCTCCTCTACCCAAAGGTATTGACAGTTGCTCCATTCTCCATACTCGAAAATCATCCTTGTCACTGTTCATTATCTCTGTAATTGCATGTGGGGAGTGAATTAAATTCACTCCCCGCTTGGGCTGGCGGGCCGGGCCTTGTGCCCGGCCTGGCCCCTGAAGAAGGCCCATCTTAGATGGGTCTGGGCTGCCAGCCATCTGGGCTAGCAGCCCAGCCTGGAGGCAAGGTGGGCTGGGCTGTCAGCCCAGCCCGAATTTAGGTTGGTTGACAGCCAGCCCACCGAAAATAAAAATATAAAAATATAAAATGCAAATTTTCCAAAAAAATATTTTATTAAAAAAAAATGTGTTGTTTTCTTGCATACGGCCAATACACTAGCATATTTTAAAAAATCGTTCTTTTGTTTCAAAAATATATATTATCTTGGGTTTTGAAGAAAAATGAGTTTTAGCATGGATTTCGCAAAGAAAAATCATTTCTTGCATTTTTGAGATTTTACAACATGTTTGTAAAATCCAAAGGGTATTGGCCAATATGTCAAAAAAAATATAAAAATCTTATTTTTTTTCTTTGGGAACTTATTATTCACTGTCGGTATTTGGATAAATAAATCCTAAAGGGTTTAATATCCAAAATATTCGACGAGAATGATATGCCATTATTCACTGTTGGTATTTGGGTAAATAAATCCTAAGAGGTTAATATCCAAAATATTCGGCGGGAATGATATGCTATTATTCACTGTCGGTATTTGGATAAATAAATCCTAAAGGGGTTAATATCCAAAATATTTGGCGGGAATAATATGCTATTATTCACTGTCGGTGTTTGGATAATTACAACCTAAAGGGTTAATATCCAAAATATTCGGCGGAATAATATCCCATTTGCCATTTATTTAACATTTGTTTTGAGATCAGATCATAAGCAAACCAAACGTCAAGCAGCTTACCTTAGGTAGGGCGTACTAGGGGTGCTAAAACCTTCCCTTTACGCAACCAGTCCCTTACCCTAGAATCTCTGAAAGACCAGTTTTAGGTTTCCTAGTAACCATAATACTAGGTGGCGACTCCCTTTTTCAAATAAAGATAATCCTCCCGACGCATGATATTCCCCGCCCACGGGGAAGAGTCGTCACGACGCCGCGCGCACGTCATTTTTGGGGTGCGATAGAATGGCGACTCCACTGGGGAATATCATGACGAGCGCGTCATTTTTGGTGCACGTCATTTTCTGTCGCACCCCAAAAAATGACGAGCGTGGCGTCGTGATGACTCTTTCCCGTGTGCAGGGAATATCATGTGTCGGGGGGATTATCTTTATTTGAAAAAGGGAGTCGCCACCTAGTATTATGGTTACTAGGAAACCTAAAACTGTTCTTTCAGAGATTCTAGGGTAAGGGACTGGTTGCGTAAAGGGAAGGTTTTAGCACCCCTAGTACGCCCTACCTAAGGTAAGCTGCTTGACGTTTGGTTTGCTTATGATCTGATCTCAAAACAAATGTTAAATAAATGGCAAATGGGATATTATCCCGCCGAATATTTTGGATATTAACCCTTTAGGTTTTAACTTATCCAAACACCGACAGTGAATAATAGCATATTATTCCAGCCAAATATTTTGGATATTAACCCCTTAGGATTTATTTACCCAAATACCAAAAGTGAATAATAGCACATCATTCCCGCCGAATATTTTGGATATTAATCCCTTAGGATTTATTTACCTAAATACCAACAGTGAATAATGGCATATCATTCCC
>CM045920.1:1727034-1748337 GCA_025169955.1 Salix arbutifolia | reverse complement strand
GTGGAGAAGGAACCATTGCAAAATGCTCGCAAGTATTAAAAACCCTCACTTTGAAACATATATGCCCAGGCATGTTTGAGAAGATCACTACTGTAGCAGGTGCAAAACAGGCATGGGATATTCTCCAAACTGCCTTATACCGAGATGATGAGGTGTAAAGAGCTCCTCTCCAAACTTTGAGAGGAGAGTTTGAATCTCTCCATATGAAATATTCTGAATTGATTTAAAATTATTTTTTGAGAGTCCTGACTGTGGTGAATCTATTGAGAAGGTAGGAGAGAACTTGGAGGATGTACGGGTGACTGAAAAAAACTCTTCAATCTCTAGACTCAAAAATTGAGCACATAGTAACAACCATCAAAGAATCCAAGAATTTGGAGACTTCGACCATTGATCAGCTTAGTGGTGTTTCACTTGCTTAGAATTTAAGTTCAGGATTCAATTTATTATTTGAGGCCACTTATTTTGAATCTAGGATCTATGATTTTATTGAATGTTTCTCTAAGAACAAGTATTCGTTGTACTAGATGTTCATAGAATTTTTTTATCAAATGATAGTATTTATGAATATTGGTGCTTAGAATGATCCTTGAATGGGTTTAGATGATGGCATTGTATCATCTTATGATAGAATCACAGATAATATGGCGTCTCAGTGTATGGGACTCGACAAATATGTAGAATCAAGTATTGCTGCTGAGTTTTCATGTTGTTTTTTGTACAGGTCCAAAGTCTGATTATCTGAAAACTTTTATCTTGTTGCAGAGTTAATCCAAAATGGGTTATATACCACTCTCTTGTCTCAACAGACCGGCAATATATGAGGAACGCCATGACCATTGATCCTTCTTGGCTAACAGAGGCTGCTCCACATTTCTTCCAAAATCTACGAAGACCGGATCCCATTGCTCACTAACCTCCTTTGCAATTGTTTCTCTAATGGATGTAAAGAGGATACAACTCAATTTTATTTAATCTCCAGAACGGTCCTCCATTTGATTATCAATAATATAGATTTTCTATCATTTTCTTATTTCACTAAAGAAATTTGTTCTGTTTAATGTTTTGATCAAGTGTTGACTGTTCTGGTGAACATGTTGCTTAACCGTGTGATAAGCTGAGGTGCCTTCAATACTGGTTGGTTGAATTTGACTTTACATGAAAACTGCTAGAATCAAGTTAATTTCTCGCTCAGGTTTCGAATTTCGATGCTTGGGTTTGGTTTTAGAATGATGATTAGGTTCCATGCCTTTCATTGGTATAGGATATGATCGCTCATGTATCTTCGGAATGTTTTAATTCTTTGCTTCAGAATTCTAAGGTTAATTATTGTTTCTACAGCTATCGATGATACCAGGTAAAAAAGAATGAAAGAAAGAAGCAGCCTCGGCTGGACTGCTAGCTAGCTCAACCGAGGTCGGCTGAAAACCAGCAGCCCTGGTAGGGTTGCTACCTAGCTCAGCTGGGCTCTCCTTTTTGTTTTTGTTTTTTTCTAACATCTTCTTTTCTAGCTATCCAGTTTCTCTCAAGCCTACCGAGTCACATACCTCAAAATATTTTTATTCAATGCACAACCCACTAACTCAGCACTAACCACCCTCCCTCGTCAATAAACATCTCTAAAATTTTCAAGCCAATCTTTTTTTTATAAAAAACAATTTCTATAGCTAGCTTTACCTTATTCATCAATGATTTACTTTTACGCACCGATCTATCTGGTAATGGCAAGCATGGCACACTAACAAATACTCAAGCAAATACTCTCTTATCATCCCTATAAATACCACAAGTCACCGCAGATTCAAGCTATCCTGACTCTTTTACTCGTATTTTATATACTTTTTTCTCACATACATTTATTGGAGGATTCCATACTTAGTTTTTCAACTTCTGGTACAGCAGTTGAATTTTCCCTTTGGAGATGCATTCATGGGAAGACTTCAAGCTTCTGCTATCAAATTTTCCCAGTTTTAATCCTTGAGGTCAAGGAACTGCTGATCCAAGGGTGTTGTAATGAACCATTTTTAATCAAGAGAGGATTGAATTGTTAGTATGGTAGTCTTCTATGCAGAGGATTAATGCTGATAAATGAATGGTTATTTATAGCCATTACATGTGGTTATCAGCCAATAGCTGAGTCGGTTAGAAGTTAGTTGAGGACTAACACAATCCCCGCCAAAATCCTCTGCATAATTTTACTGTTTCAATAATTGGCAATCATTAAGCCATATATTACTTCTTGACTTCTCAGTTATCCCTCTCAGATTCCCAACCATTCTGCAGCAAAAGTGTGGATCAGTTGAATAAAAATGAACATTGCAGCACTCATATTTCTGCTAGTCCTTCTGGCCGTCCAGTTTGCGAGCAGCCGCTCCATTAGAAATGACTTCTCCATTCTAATATCTGATGGTTTGGATCAAAAAGATCAAAACAACATCTTACAGCTAAACAATGTGGGGACAACGGTGACTTGCGAGCCGATTTATGGATTCATGCCTTGCACCACAAAGGTTTGGGGGAACCTCTTCCTCTTGGTGGTCTACGAGTACTTGCTGTCCCTCGCAGATAAATACATTTCTAGTGGATCCAACCTTTTCTTTCAAATGTTCGGAACTGGTGTATTTGGTGGTAGTGTTTTCTATGTGCTTGCTAAATTCCCACAAATTGTATTGGTTCTTGGTAAGCTCTTTCCTAACGCTTCCTTTTAATCTCAGCACATGGTGTAAACCTTTTCCTGTTTGCTATTCCTTGTCGAAAAAGATCTGAGGTGAATCTTTGGAAATAGGACTATTCATAGAATATTTTATTTTCGGAAAAGAACAGAAATCAGTATGGTTTTATAGTACCACTGTGTGGTTCTGTTTGTAGTTTGATCAGGAATGGCTTGATAAAAATGAATGTTATTTTTCAGTGACCTTGCTCTCAGCCAGTGAAGATGTTGTTGGATCAGCAGTATCAATGTCAATGGGGTTTCTTGCAGGCTCAACAATGATGAGCCTAACAATAGTCTGGGGTTCTGTTATTGCTTGCGGAAGCTATGATCTTCATCAGACTCCTTCCTCAAACCTGGAAAACAAAACGCCATGCCTTTCCAATGGTCTTTTCTTTCAATCTTCTTGAGCCAATATGCAAAGATCTTTTCTAATTCAGATAAATGAAATTCAAGTGTGTTCTGGTATACAGGTTATGGTGTTAAAACTGATATTGTTACCAAGTATACTGCAAGAATCATACTTCTGTCAATGATCCCATATTTAATACTTGAACTGTCGAAAGCTTTCAATTCTTCTTCAGCAACACGAGCAGGAGTCCTGATTGCTCTTATTATTACAGTGGTTTTGCTAGTGACTTACTGCACCTTCCAGGTAACAAGTTTAATTCAACAGAAAGATCATAACATCGAAACATATGATGCCCACTCTTATGAAATACATGTTCGTGCAGGTATTCCAGCCATGGATTCAGGATAGAACACTCGAATATTTGATTCTGTCATATGTGAAGAAGAACCTACTGCAATCTCTATGCAATCCTTATGGGAGGCCCATTGAATTCAAGATAAGACAGTAAGTTTTCTAACTCGTTTATTGATCACTTCTTTATAGGCAATGATCTCCACTATAGAGTTTACTACTTGCCATTGAATAGTCCTTCCTTGATATATTTCAGGTTGTTTCACAAGATTGATCTGAATAAAAACGGTCAAATATCAGAAGACGAAGTGAGAGCATTTTTAGTGGGAATAGAAGCAGGAGTGGTTGGCTTGATTGGAGATCATTGTGTATCAAAGGTGATGGAAGAGTTTGACTTCTCTGGAGATCATGGTATAAGCAAGGAAGAATTTATTCGAGGGATATCGAAATGGCTTGATGAGGCTAATGGCCTTGAAAACAATGAGAACCAGACGGAACTGTTCGATAGTAATTTACCGGTACATGCTCATCCACTCTCAGGTCCTTTCGCAAAAGCTAAAAGTTTCAAGTACAGTGATAACTAATTCCAATATTGCTAGGAAAGTAGAGAAGAACAGAAGATATGGGAGGCTGAACAACAGGATTCTAAGAATTCCGATGAATGGAATTACAGTAAGGCCACTTATTCCATCCTTCTTGGAACTACTATTGCAGTTCTTCTGGCAAAACCGTTGACCAAAACACTCCAAGAACTTGCGACAGCTATAAAGTTCCCCTCGTTCCTGGTGTCATATTTTCTGGTACCCTTCGCTTTGAACTTCAGACAAGGATATAAATCAATTATCTCTGTCACTGATAAGAAAGAGAAGTCCGTGTCTTTGACACTTTCTCAGGTTCTTCTCTCACAAACTCAAGTTTCTTTCGATTATTTTATGGTTTGCATCGAAATCAAGTACTTCCTAGTCATGAGGTCTCAAGCATTCATAAGAGATTATTTTCTTGCGATCTCCTCTAATTAAACGTCTGAGCATTTCTTCTGACCAAAGAGTCATCAATGTATATATCTGATGCAGATCTTGGAGTCCAAGCAACCGAGTGCTATGCTATGGATGTTTTCCATGCATGGATGCTTATATTCTAATTTGACAGGGGAATGTTTTTGTGCAGATCTATTGCGGGGTATTCATGAACAACGTTTTGGGTTTGACGTCGTTCTTGACGATTGTTTACATACGAGATGTGGAATGGGATATCACAGCTGAAATTCTGGTGGTTTTAATAATTTGCAGTGGAATTGGTCTATCCTCCAGCTTCACCTCCATTTTTCCGTTCTGGACATGTCTTGTAGCTTATGCTCTCTATCCCATATCTCTAGGCTTTCTTTACGTTCTCACCATTTCTCTCGGATGGGGTTGAAGGCTGTTCGCACCAGTTCGTTATGCTGATACTTTTCACAGGGCGTGATTGCAAGGAGACTATAAACTGGATCGAAACTCACGAGCTTGGAGTTAAGCTTCTCTATTGATATTGAACCCCAGTTTAAGATTTCACGAGTTTCGAATTTAGAAGATTAACTTACGCTTAATGACTAACCAGGTTTGCTTGGTTTTTGATATTATTAAATTAGGGTTGTTTTTTTTCCACGTGTTATTGAATTAAATAATTTAATAAAACCCTAGCGACTCGATGTCCCAAGTCTTGAATTTTTTTTACTTCTTTGGAAACACTTATATTGCCTTAACCTGCTTTTTTTCTTACACTCAGTTAGAGTTTTGTGGCCCGCGGTGGAGGGTCGACCACCATCTCAGGTTTTCCGGAGTCTCTTTTTTTACCCATTTTATAGATTTAATATTATTATTTTTTCATTTTTGGCTTTAAATGCTTTGTTCATCAAAATTGACTTTCTTAATTTGCTTGATTATAGGTTCCATGGGATTGTCACATTCTCCTGCTCTGAATCACCTGTTTTCGTAGGAAGTGATTAAATAAAAAAGAAGTTTGTAATACTAATTAAATAATAAAATAGGAAGCCAAAGATAAATATAAACGCAAATATTTGACACCGGCTATCCATCAGCCGAAGATGAACCGAGAAATATTGCAAGAATGAGAAATGGAATCATCGACAGAAGCATGATTCCAGAAGTATACTTGGTTTAAGCCATTGATTAGTGATTCTATTTCATTTGTATAATTAATCAAGATGTTGATATATAGAAGAAGAAGAAGAAATCACTAGGGAAGCTGAATCGCCTTTTGGTTCCTGGATTTGAATAATCGTGTTGTCCTAGCTAGTTTCTGTAATTATTAGATTTCTTCACATACTTTCATTAGTTTGATAATAAAAAACATAATGTCAAAACCAAGAATAAGTGTTTCTTTTCCTACTTACAAACACAAATGAAAAAAAAAAAAAAACAAGAATGAGAATATTTTTAAAACTTTTAAAAGGACTATTATTATAGTCTACAAGGGTGTTGCTACCCAATTTTTGACTCACTATTTTATGTTTCGAAAATATATCCAAAAAATATATATATCTTGGTACAAGGGCAAAATTGAACAAATTGAGAGTTTAATGGTCAATAGAGGTTTAAATCGCGAAAATTAGAAACCAAGGACCAGAATAAAAAATCACGCAAGGTTAAGGTTGAGATTGAATTTTTGAGGGGACACAATTGTGCAAAATTAAAAGCTTGGATCCAATTGAGGTACGATTGGAGAAACTATGAAATGAAGGACCAAACCATACTTTTACCTTAATTCTTTGAAAATTGCACTGCATGTTCCGCCTTTAAAGATTTTGAAAGTTGCATTGCATGTGCCGGCTGCATGGTTTTGAAAATTGCATTGCTGCATAATCCGGCGAGCCCGACCTTGAATGAAGGCGCGCCTGCCTTCAATGTTAAGCGGCGGCACCCTGCACTAAGCATTTTGGCAGCCGAAGGTCTGTGTGTTTTGCTATAAATAGCAACATGCAGGGACTGTAGAAGAGGGGGGGAGATCACGAGAGAATCAATAAAAAAAGCAGAGGAGAGAATTTAAGAAGAGAAGGAAAATTTACGTAGAAGTCAACTTAACTTTATAGTTTTAACTCTCTTTCGTTTCAGTTCACTCTCTCTCCATCTAAAAAAAAAACACAGAAGCTGCTCTCTCTCTCCCTTCCGTTTCAGTAATTCCAGCCACCCATTCCGACCACATTACACCATTTCATCATTAATAGAAGCCTCCGATCAACACTAGCAGCCCAACCGTGGTCTCCGGCGAAGCAGCCGAGGCAGCAGCAGCTTCTGCAACGTGACCAGCCGCCGTTCCGACGCCCATTCCGGCCACCACAGGCCACCATTTCCATCACCACCACGACCCGAAGAACCACCTCGACGTCCTCTACCCAAAGGTGTTAACAGGTAAGCCATTCATCAAACTCAAAAATTCGGCATATCACTGTTCATCTTCTCCATTTTTGCATGCGGGGAGTGAATTAATTCACTCCCCGCCGGGTCGGGTCGGGCCGGGTCTGGCGCCTGGCCAGACTAATAAATGAGGCGGGCTTCCAGCCCGTCTGGGGTGGAAGCCCAGCCCGAGAGAAGGACGGGCTTACAGCCCGTCTGATTGAAGCCCGGCCCAGCCCTAAGATTCTCTGGGCCGTCGGCCCAGACCCAAGATTCTATGGGCCTATGGCCCAGGTACCTCTGGGCTGACAGCCCAGCTTGAAATAGCTGGGCTGACAGCCCAAATTTAGTGTTTCTTTTGTCTGGGCTGGCAGCCCAGACTCCAAAAAGGGTGGGCTGACAGGCAGCCCACCGGGGAGAAAAATAAAAATAAAAAAATAAAAAAAGTAACAATAATAAATAGAAAAAATATAAATTGCAAAAAATAAAAAAAAATACATTTTTTCGAGAAAATATTTAGAAGATAAAATGTGTTTTTGCGCATACGGCCAATACACTAGCATATTTTAAAATTTCTTTCTTTCAAAAAAAAAAATATTATCTTGGAGTTTTGAAGAAAAATGTATTTTAGCATCGATTTCACAAAGTAAAATTATTTTCTTGCATTTTTGGATTTTACAATATATTTGTAAAATCCAAAGGGTATTGGCCAATATTCCAAAAATATTAAAATCTTATTTTTTTTATTTATTATTCATCATCGAGGTTTGGATAAATAAATCCTAAGGGGTCAATATCCAAAATATTCGATGGGGATAATATGCTGTTATTCACTGTCGGTGTTTGGATGAATAAATCCTAAGGGGTCAACATCCAAAATATTCGGCGGGGATAATATGCTGTTAGTCACTATCGGTATTTGGATAAATAAATCTTAAGGGGTTAATATCCAAAATCTTCGGCGGGGATAATACACCTTAATCATTTAACCAATATATTTCTGAAAAAAATCAATAACATAGCAATCATAAGACAAACAAAAACATCAAGCAGCTTACCTTAGGTAGGGCGTACTAGGGGTGCTAAAACCTTCCCTTTACGCAACCAGTCCCTTACCCTAGAATCTCTGGAAGACCAGTTTTAGGTTCCTAGTAACCATAATACTAGGTGGCGACTCCCCCTTTTTTATGAAAATAAAGATAATCCCCCCTCGATATTGAATATTTCCCCCGACACGCCGGGGAGGGTCGTCACGACGCCGCGCGCTCATTTTTGGGGTGCGACAGAATGGCGACTCCACTGGGGACTTTGGACTAAGCTTGATAATTTTGTTTGTTTACGATATGTTGCTATGAATGGTTTATATTTTTTAGAAGCTTTAGCATACATCTTTACATCCTGTCATCATAATATACCTTGTCATGCATCACTTTTATTATTTTGAGAGCACACACTAAACTTTAAGTTAAGTGGGGGACTAGCAGCTTACCTATGACTTGAGTCAAGGTTGAAGTTTGTGTAAACCCCAACTCTTTGCTGAGTGTTTAGACTGGTAGTGATTGGTATACGTACCATCCCGCTATCTGCTAAACCCCTATATCGTCTTTACGAAGATGATCACTGGGACAGCAAGAGACCCTCTTTAGAGACCAAGTAGTAAACTTACCCTATGTCTCACGTACAAGAACTAGAACTTATCTTTAGGGTGTATGCTCCCTCCATTTTGTTTTGCATTAAGACAAACTCTTCTCGAAGCATCTTGACTTTTGAGTGACATAGTGGTCATCACTTAAGAAATTTTCATTGTAGGGTTTAAGCAAAAATCAAGTTTTTATTTATCATGCAATAGTTACGATCACGTGTCACTCCTCGAAGAGCGAGTCGGTCAAAAAAAAAAAAAAAAAAAAAAAAAAAAAAACATGCATGTACATTCAACATGCACTCTCACAGTTTTGATTTATCATGCAAAGTTACGATCACGTGTCACTCCTCGAAGAGCATTTCGACATGCATTCCCACAGTGTTGTTTATCATGCAATTGTTGCGAATACATGTCACTTCTCAAGGGGCAAAGTTTGTTAAAAATTAATAATAATAATAAAAAAAAAAACATGCATACACATTTCAACATGCATTTCAGCATGCATTCCCAATTTGAAATATGGGTCCCTCAATCTATTATCACCCAAAGGTCAGGAATCGTTGACATTGGTAAGGAAATTCACACCAATATAGAAATAGCATTCGTGTTTTTCGGCAAGCCAAAGATAGAGTTCTCTACTCTCCAGTGAAATCAAGTGGGCCATACGCTGAGATATCATATACAAAGTGTTAATGCATTCGTGAATGAAGATTGTGGAAATTCGGGTTTGCTTTGAAGGAGTGCGGATAGTCCTTATACAAGTCTATTTTCAGAAAGCAAGCATCAGTCAAAGAAGTTGTCAGCCCATTTAAGTATCAGTTGATTTCTCTCTTAATCATGTGGAGTTCTTGCGGCACTGTCAAATTTAGGAGTTTTATGCCGCCGCGCACATTAAGCCATGTTTATTTTGCGAGCAAAGATAAAATATCCCGAGTGTGAAAACTTAATATGGGATTGTTGAATCTATTCCGGTATCCGAGAGGTCAAAGCATGTGCCCTGCAAGATTATTTTGCTTGAAGAAGCGATTTTGCCGCAAAAGAGTCTGTTCGTCGTACGACGAAATTTTTTATGATTTGCGCACTTTGGTGTTTTGACAATAATGCTTACAAGCTTGATTCACCTTTATGTCCAATGAGGAGCACGGTGGAGCGCAAAAAAAAAAAAAAAAAAAAAAAAACTTTCCTCTTGCGACGTAATCCAGATGAGAGAGATGAATAGTTGCAAGAATATTAGTGATCAAGTGCGGAGGTTAATCAGCAAAAGGCAAGTCAAGTTTTATGGAGGATGTTATCGTCGACAGTGTCAACAATAAATTATCACGAGCATAAGCGAGATCAATGAGCAGCGACAATACAAGAATGATTGTTTGAAAGGATGAGAAAAGTGTTGCATCGTCGATAATTTTCTTACGAAATCTCAGCGGCTATCACTGTATTTTGGGGTTTAAATCATCATTTCATTGAAGCATGTGTATTCTTTGTCTTTTTGTTTGTTTTGAAATCAAGAGATGTTTAACATTCTTATTTTTGACAAAATATTTTGATCAAACTTCAACATGCAAAATTTAAAGTTATCATTTCTAAAATACTTTTTGAGCGCAGAATGACATGATGAGCACTATCAAAGTGACCGAACAATTTCTTGAGCCCATACACTGAGTTTTTGAACCACATCATATGAACTAAGATTTATCAGTATACATCGACATGTAATGGATTCAATATTTATGGACCCGCGAATCATAACTCTTGCACATCCAAATCATTACATTAGATGAGGTCAAAATTCATCAGTTTAAAACCAAATTTGCTTGAAATTACAAAAGGTCATCATTAAAATCTGTATCCCCAATTTGAGCCTGACATGATATTTGTTTGAAAAACCCGACATGAGTCACACCCTCACACTGGGGGCAAACACATGGGGGGCAAACAAGAGATTTTTAGTTTGAGGATACAGTGACAACATTAAAATCATCAAAAGGGGGGAGGTTTAAGAACAAAAACCCAACATGGGAGAACAATCAAGTTGAGATAGGACATGACAAAAACCAAGAGTCGATGCTAAGGACAAGTTCAAAAAAGAAGAGAAATTTTGAAGAAAAAAAAAGAAAAACGAAAAAAAAAAAGGAAAAAGAAGAAAATATTGAACTATACCATGCCTGTTGGTATCTTTGGTCAAACCTCAGGTGGGAAGAAATATTATATTAAGATTATCGAGTCTACAAGATAAGTTATCAATCAAATGAAGATCTTGCAAAATTATTTTGTTAGACTATATTGAATGCAACAAAAGATGAAATAATATTAGATGACAAATGATGATTCGAGTCTAGTATTTCCCTTTTAAGGTTGAAATTGTCCATAAAAGGAATGACATGGTTGTAGAGATTTTTAGAGCGACGGTTGATTAAAATCACGTTAAGATAATTAACGTATTTTGATGTGGTCTCTTCTACAAAAACAACAAGAGAAAAAGAGTTAACGACTAGATGATGGTGATCTTAGGTCTATGAAACCCTTAAACATTTTTTTTGAGCCATGATTTAAAAGTCTTTCTTGATCAAGCAAGCAATTTTAACTGATAAGTGGTGCTCTCCAATATTGTTAGGGTTTTTCCATAAGGGTTATAATTTCATGAACTAAGTTACAAGTTGCTATTCATATTGATAAAGTAAGTGCTGAAAAAGGAGACAAATTTTCAACTGAATATCGGGTCTTTACTTGACAGTCTAATTGTTTGAAAACCAAATTATCACTTCATCATGTACTGTCAAATGACATACCCCTAAAATCAGAGATTTTAATTGAAACAAAAATAAACCCATAGAAAAAACAATTTCAATCTCATAATGGGTCAATTGTTGTTTGCAAAAATACAAGATAATTACAGGTTTGCATACATTGAATATCGTGTATTGGGAATTTGACCAAATTAATTTGATTTTCAACAAATGACATCTCTTTATTTTATTTCAAGGATTAGACTTTGGATGCACATGCTCTTTTGAAATTGGTGACTTAATGTCAGAATAAGAAAGATTTATAAACAGAGAAAACATTGGTCGGATTAACAGAATCCTTGACATTGATAGTTCTTCATTGGAAAGCCCAGCAGTCAGAGGGTGCGGTGTGGATCCCGATAGGAATACAAACAATTTCACATAATGCTTGGGGGCAAAGAAGCACAAGCAAATAATGATTTAGTGAAATTCATCAATGAGCACCAACAAATTTAACTCAGGGCAACATTGCTTAATAGAGAGTGATGGTTTGATAAGCTCCAACAGTGATTGAGAATAAGATTGCATTCGAAGGGCATCTTCAGATTTTGAAATGTGGGCTTACCCACAGATTTGATTGTCTCTAAACAAAGATATTGTCACATGGGTATATTTTGATAAATGTTGAAGAATATGCGCACCATAGAGGTTGAATGTGGGATAGTATGTTTTGAAGTTGTCGATTCAAGCTCCGCTTCACTACATGAATATCAGTGATGAAAAGAGATGTCATTGCATGAGCCGCATTGTTCATAAATGTTGAAAGGTATATGTGCCACCAAGATTAATAAGGGGAATAATTGACTTTAACAGCACATCGACTAAAGATTCAAAAATAATAACCTTGTTAATGACAACATTATAATTCTTCGCATGGACTAAGAAGAATTTATTCAGAAGGAATTGAGTCTATAACGAAGAGTTTCAGATTTCATGATCGCAGTTGCATCAATTCAAGGCAATTCCTCGCATGATCGTGGGTTATGATGACAATATATCTCTTCTCGCGAGCTGAGAGGGATTTATTGTGGATAACATTAGGCATGCAATGATGAGTTTTCAATGCATTTCTGGACAACTTGACAATCCAGCGCATGATGATATATGTTAGAAGGAATATGATTCAATTAATAAAAAACTCCATCGGCAATCTAAGATTAGAATAACATTAGCAAGTCTTGCAATGGTTGTTAGCCGAACGCACACAAATCAAAGAACTGTTATTGAAAGAATCAAAGAAAATGGATGACTTGTTACACCCTATCATGATGAATCAAGCAACACCACACTTGGGGGCAAGTTCAGAATTGATGAACAAATGAAAGTAGAGATTATCGCAGATAGCTAGAATAAGCAGTGTGCTTAAGTTGGGTGGATAAATAACAACAGAGCTTGGGATATTAGGCAAAGGCATCCTATGACAATGGAGCATCAACGAAAGGGGACCTATATTTCTCAAGTAAGTATACATGCATCATCATGCATTGCATCCCCATCTTCACCATATTCCATCCGGGTAGGTCACCCGTAATAATGAGACCGTCCTCTCCAACTTTCATCCGGGTAGGTCACCCAGAAGAATGAGACCATACTAACCGGGTAGGTCACCCAGAAGAATGAGACCATGCTAACCGGGTAGGTCACCCAGAAGAATGAGACCATACTAACCCGGGTAGGTCACCCAGAAGAATGAGACCATACTAACTTGGGTAGGTCACCCAGAAGAATGAGACCATACTAACAAGGGTAGGTCACCCAGAAGAATAAGACCATTCTAACCGGGTAGGTCACCCAGAAGAATGAGACCATACTAACCGGGTAGGTCACCCAGAAGAATGAGACCATACTAACTTGGGTAGGTCACCCAGAAGAATGAGACCATACTAACAAAGGGTAGGTCACCCAGAAGAATAAGACCTTTCTAACCGGGTAGGTCACCCAGAAGAATGAGACCATACTAGCTTGGGTAGGTCACCCAGAAGAATGAGACCATACTAACCGGGTAGGTCACCCAGAAGAATGAGACCATACTAACCCGGGTAGGTCACCCAGAAGAATGAGACCATACTAACTTGGGTAGGTCACCCAGAAGAATGAGACCATACTAACAAGGGTAGGTCACCCAGAAGAATAAGACCATTCTAACCGGGTAGGTCACCCAGAAGAATGAGACCATACTAACCGGGTAGGTCACCCAGAAGAATGAGACCATACTAACTTGGGTAGGTCACCCAGAAGAATGAGACCATACTAACAAGGGTAGGTCACCCAGAAGAATAAGACCATTCTAACCGGGTAGGTCACCCAGAAGAATGAGACCATACTAGCTTGGGTAGGTCACCCAGAAGAATGAGACCATACTAACAAGGGTAGGTCACCCAGAAGAATAAGACCATACTAATCGGGTAGGTCACCCAGAAGAATGAGACCATACTAACTTGGGTAGGTCACCCAGAAGAATGAGACCATACTAACAAGGGTAGGTCACCCAGAAGAATAAGACCATTCTAACCGGGTAGGTCACCCAGAAGAATGAGACCATACTAGCTTGGGTAGGTCACCCAGAAGAATGAGACCATACTAACAAGGGTAGGTCACCCAGAAGAATAAGACCATACTAATCGGGTAGGTCACCCAGAAGAATGAGACCATACTAGCTTGGGTAGGTCACCCAGAAGAATGAGACCATACTAACAAGGGTAGGTCACCCAGAAGAATAAGACCATACTAATCGGGTAGGTCACCCAGAAGAATGAGACCATACTAACTTGGGTAGGTCACCCAGAAGAATGAGACCATACTAACAAGGGTAGGTCACCCAGAAGAATAAGACCATTCTAACCGGGTAGGTCACCCAGAAGAATGAGACCATACTAGCTTGGGTAGGTCACCCAGAAGAATGAGACCATACTAACAAGGGTAGGTCACCCAGAAGAATAAGACCATACTAATCGGGTAGGTCACCCAGAAGAATGAGACCATACTAACTTGGGTAGGTCACCCAGAAGAATGAGACCATACTAACAAGGGTAGGTCACCCAGAAGAATAAGACCATTCTAACCGGGTAGGTCACCCAGAAGAATAAGACCATACTAACAGGGTAGGTCACCTAGAAGAATGAGACCATACTAACAGGGGTAGGTCACCCAGAAGAATAAGACCATTCTAACCGGGTAGGTCACCCAGAAAAATGAGACCATGCTAACCGGGTAGGTCACCCAGAAAATGAGACCCATATCCACCATTCTATTTTTTTTTCTTTACAACACTTACTATTTAAAGTCTTTTACAAGACTTTAGTCGTAAGCATTGTAAAGAGGGGGCATCTGTTGCTACCCAATTTTTGACTCACTATTTTATGTTTCGAAAATATATCCAAAAAATATATATATCTTGGTACAAGGGCAAAATTGAACAAATTGAGAGTTTAATGGTCAATAGAGGTTTAAATCGCGAAAATTAGAAACCAAGGACCAGAATAAAAAATCACGCAAGGTTAAGGTTGAGATTGAATTTTTGAGGGGACACAATTGTGCAAAATTAAAAGCTTGGATCCAATTGAGGTACGATTGGAGAAACTATGAAATGAAGGACCAAACCATACTTTTACCTTAATTCTTTGAAAATTGCACTGCATGTTCCGCCTTTAAAGATTTTGAAAGTTGCATTGCATGTGCCGGCTGCATGGTTTTGAAAATTGCATTGCTGCATAATCCGGCGAGCCCGGCCTTGAATGAAGGCGCGCCTGCCTTCAATGTTAAGCGGCGGCACCCTGCACTAAGCATTTTGGCAGCCGAAGGTCTGTGTGTTTTGCTATAAATAGCAACATGCAGGGACTGTAGAAGAGGGGGGGAGATCACGAGAGAATCAATAAAAAAAGCAGAGGAGAGAATTTAAGAAGAGAAGGAAAATTTACGTAGAAGTCAACTTAACTTTATAGTTTTAACTCTCTTTCGTTTCAGTTCACTCTCTCTCCATCTAAAAAAAAAACACAGAAGCTGCTCTCTCTCTCCCTTCCGTTTCAGTAATTCCAGCCACCCATTCCGACCACATTACACCATTTCATCATTAATAGAAGCCTCCGATCAACACTAGCAGCCCAACCGTGGTCTCCGGCGAAGCAGCCGAGGCAGCAGCAGCTTCTGCAACGTGACCAGCCGCCGTTCCGACGCCCATTCCGGCCACCACAGGCCACCATTTCCATCACCACCACGACCCGAAGAACCACCTCGACGTCCTCTACCCAAAGGTGTTAACAGGTAAGCCATTCATCAAACTCAAAAATTCGGCATATCACTGTTCATCTTCTCCATTTTTGCATGCGGGGAGTGAATTAATTCACTCCCCGCCGGGTCGGGTCGGGCCGGGTCTGGCGCCTGGCCAGACTAATAAATGAGGCGGGCTTCCAGCCCGTCTGGGGTGGAAGCCCAGCCCGAGAGAAGGACGGGCTTACAGCCCGTCTGATTGAAGCCCGGCCCAGCCCTAAGATTCTCTGGGCCGTCGGCCCAGACCCAAGATTCTATGGGCCTATGGCCCAGGTACCTCTGGGCTGACAGCCCAGCTTGAAATAGCTGGGCTGACAGCCCAAATTTAGTGTTTCTTTTGTCTGGGCTGGCAGCCCAGACTCCAAAAAGGGTGGGCTGACAGGCAGCCCACCGGGGAGAAAAATAAAAATAAAAAAATAAAAAAAGTAACAATAATAAATAGAAAAAATATAAATTGCAAAAAATAAAAAAAAATACATTTTTTCGAGAAAATATTTAGAAGATAAAATGTGTTTTTGCGCATACGGCCAATACACTAGCATATTTTAAAATTTCTTTCTTTCAAAAAAAAAAATATTATCTTGGAGTTTTGAAGAAAAATGTATTTTAGCATCGATTTCACAAAGTAAAATTATTTTCTTGCATTTTTGGATTTTACAATATATTTGTAAAATCCAAAGGGTATTGGCCAATATTCCAAAAATATTAAAATCTTATTTTTTTTATTTATTATTCATCATCGAGGTTTGGATAAATAAATCCTAAGGGGTCAATATCCAAAATATTCGATGGGGATAATATGCTGTTATTCACTGTCGGTGTTTGGATGAATAAATCCTAAGGGGTCAACATCCAAAATATTCGGCGGGGATAATATGCTGTTAGTCACTATCGGTATTTGGATAAATAAATCTTAAGGGGTTAATATCCAAAATCTTCGGCGGGGATAATACACCTTAATCATTTAACCAATATATTTCTGAAAAAAATCAATAACATAGCAATCATAAGACAAACAAAAACATCAAGCAGCTTACCTTAGGTAGGGCGTACTAGGGGTGCTAAAACCTTCCCTTTACGCAACCAGTCCCTTACCCTAGAATCTCTGGAAGACCAGTTTTAGGTTCCTAGTAACCATAATACTAGGTGGCGACTCCCCTTTTTTTATGAAAATAAAGATAATCCCCCCTCGATATTGAATATTTCCCCCGACACGCCGGGGAGGGTCGTCACGACGCCGCGCGCTCATTTTTGGGGTGCGACAAAGGGCGTGACATAATGGTAAAAGAGTTGTGATATGCACAGCAAGTCTTAAGTTCGAGTTAGGACGTGCACTCTTTGTAAGAGTCTAGAACAGTCAGGGTTTTACTCGCTCATCTGAACCCACAAAGTACGCTTTCCAGGGGATGAAGTTTTCTTGTATCTAAAAAAACTATTATTATCATCCGCAAACTCATGTATATTGCTCTAACTAGAAGTTTAGTCAAATATTTATTTGAAATGGTTTTACGAGGAACATTGAGTTCTATGTGCGTGAAACAAATAGATATTTCTTGATCAACCCTTCTATAAATGAATGCATCATCACAACATCTTTATAGTAGAACTTTTTATTTTATACTTCACACATTAACATTTAATCCTGAATGCACTAAATTAAATTTTCTTTTTAGAATGTTGTGCAATTGAATCTTAGTAATTGATTTATATTTTAAGACTAGAATTTAGTAAACATAATATATAATGTTTTAAAAAATATAAGAGGATCTTATACTGCGTAAAATCTTCTCAATATTGAAGGATGAAATCAACAAAAAAAAATATTTAATTAAAAAAAAATCAAAGTAAACTCAAGCTAATATAACAAACCTACAAAGAAAGTCATGCATGTCACGAGAGTCAATAATTTTTTTCATCATTGAGATTATTTTTCAATTAATTACATGACATTAAAGCACATAAAAACTTTTTAATATGAAACATATTACATAAAAATAAAATAAAAAAGTCATGATAGGTTTAACTTAAATAGATAAAAAAAAAAAGGTGAAAATACATTCATTTAGATTAGATATATATATAAAAAAAATCATCAATTCATTGCATGATTAGCGAACGAGATGTTAGGGTTTGGGGGTTGCCACCTAATTATTTGATTTAGAGTTGCTAAGAACCTGAATATACTGATCATATTAGAGGTTCGAAAGGTAAGAGATTGATTCTGATTAAGGAAGTTGTTTGTATTCCTAATACACTTTATCTAAGATAAGTTATTTTGTGTGGGTTTAATATGCTTTAAGGATTTGGTGGTTTCCTTACAAGTATTATAGCTTATAATTTATTTCTATAAATAAATTTAGCTTTTTGAATAAGTCATAGGCTCGTGTACAAAACAAATTCTTATCTTGAAAAATTCATGTAAGTGCCCTAATAGGATTAATCTATCTTGGATAAATGATTTTTTGTATATAGTTAGAAAATACTCTCAATTAAAATCGGTGAATATTCAAGAAAACTATGAGAATCTTTAGGTGAATTACTGATATTTTAAGTATCAATCTACTTGTAAATCCAATACTTATATCAATATATTTATTGTTAAGTCTTATAAAATAAAATAAAATAAAAATATGATTTTTTTAAATTATGGCCAAATACTAATGGATTTAAAAAACTCGTTGTTAAAAATAAAAATGCATGCAAAAAATTACTTTTTGAAAAATACATAATATCTTTTTGATAAAATATGAATTTATATTTTAAGATATTTAGAAGCATGCAACTAGTAAAAAAATAAGGAAAACATTTTTTATTATTTTTTATATCTTTATAATTTTTGTAAGGTTATGTTTGGCAAAACTATTGTTCAAATAAACCAAGGGAGTGTTTGTCAACCTAATAGGAAATGGATTAAAAAGGTGGACAACCCAAAATCATTCTTGCGATCAAATCTACATCTGGATAAAAGAAGAAAGAAAAATAATAATTAGGCGAAGCTACCCTCATTAAATTCAACTGATTGACACCAAAATGGATCGTTCTCGTGGTTAGAATCGTCATCAACAATAACTTTTTCTCTCTACATTAAAATTTGGTGATTCTTTCTCTCTTCTCTAACAAGAAAAATAAATAAGAAAATAAATTTTGGTACTAAAGTTGAATTTTGAAAATTTAAAGGAACCCTATATCTAAAAAAATAGGGGGCTAAAATAAACTTTTAACACAATTTAAAATTGTCATTTATTTTACTCGTTCTCTACACTTCAGTCCTTTTTTTAATTCAACCTTTCCTTCTAAAAAAACATGTTATTTGATGCTAATATGGGCTCAAAATAGCCTAATCATGCAAGAAAAAAATTGAAAATCAAACTAACTTTTTTCTAGTAAATTCACTATTACAATCCACAAAGTCATGAGATGATAAACACTAAAAAAACACTACAATATATAACATGCATGCTTTGGTTTTTTGTTAATAAAAGATAATTTGGTATCATGGATAAATGAAGGGAAATTAGATGTATTCCTCCATTCTTCATATATAATATCCTGAATCAAAGAAGATCAAACTTGAAAATAAAAAAAAACCTAAGAAATGCCACTCTTTTCTTCCACACTCCCGAAGCCAGTTGAATCCCCTGAAGCTCAATTTTCCCACAACATTTATACAATGCCAAGCAATCCACAAACGATGACTGGAAAAATGCCCTTTTAAGAATCGTAATCTCTGATGGATTAGCTCCCACTTAGAGCCTCAAGTCGAGATCAATACCTTCTCCTCTTGCTTCAATTCTATCATCACTGTTTAAGCTGAAGTTTGTTTCCACCTTGCTCTTCTGCTCCACTGGAAGTAGGAAGCTGAACGGGGGTTTATTACAGATTGATCCACTACCTGGTGCTGACCTCTGCTGTGAGTCCTCTGTGCTTTTCTTCAAATCATAATAAGAGGAGATTTCCATTAGATATTGATTCGCTATTGCATGTTCTTATTGCCCTTGAAAAGATAAAGTAAAATAAATCTACTGATGTTTCTGAAATTTATTTCTTACTTCGAAAGGTTGTGGATGTTTCGATCTGGACTGTTCTTGTTGAGAAATATGAGTTGATGGAGAAGGAATCGTTGGAGAGCCAAACAAGAGGAAATTACCTTTAGCTACTCCATAATCTGTATTGCGCTTACTGCGTATATTCTTGTCTCTGAAAAGAAAAGGAAAAAAAAAAAGCACGCAAGGAAATGTTAGCAAAATACATGGCTAGCTTGTACGACTTATGAAATTTTTCTCCCTCGTTTCAAAAGTAAAATTATTTTTATTTTTTATTTTAAATTAATTTTTTTTAGTATTTTTAGACCATTTTGATGTACTGATGTAAAAAATAATTTAAAAAAAAAACATTATACTATGAATTAGTTAGTGTGTATATATAGTATGGAATTTAAAATAGCTTGGCTAATTAATTAACCTGGAAACTGCCTCAATTTGCTCAGGATTTGTTATGTTGTGGCTAGCACATGCGAGTGATGAGTCTTGTCTGCTGAATTGACGTGAAAATGCAGGGACTCGGTAGTGGTGAGGAAGTGGAGGGGCCTCCATGGAAAATGGGAATGATCGCTTTGAGCCAACCATCTATGCATCAATAAATTTGACAATCAAATTAATTAAAAGGGAAATTAAGAGCAAAAAAGAGGATGGAGTTTATGAAAAAATGAACTTAAATTGCCTACGAGAGGTGGCAGTTGCATTCAGATGCGCCATATAATTAATTACACAACGTGTATATAAAGGTTAATTAGTCAAGAAATATAGTGCCTTCAAATTCACTAATTAATTTGATAATAATAATAATAATGAGAAATATGGTGGTTTAAAAACCATAGAAAAAGAACACATCAAACTAAATGCACCAAGCTAATTATAATTAGTGGGATCCTATTCTAAAAAAAAAAAGATTCTTAATTTTCAATTCTTTTATTGCTATAAAAGGATGCCAAAAACAGCCAATCAGTTTCTCAGTGAAATATTTAGGCTTAAATGATTCCAATATATATATATATATTATTTTCCGGGTACTCAATTATCAAAACAGGATATTTTTCTTCAGCGGAACAAATGAGCTAAATAAAGAAAAGAACCCTACAAAAATTAATCTTATGAAGGATTGCAAACAGCAAAAGAAGATAGAAATGAAAATCGAGGGAGGAAAACAAGGGGCTAAAATGTGTTAAAATAAGAACAAATTTTAAACTTGCCTTGTCTTCATCTGGCCATGCAGAATTGTTATGATGGTGTGACGTTTGGTTTGAAGGGGGCTCTATACTTCGATACATTACAGCGGATGATGGAGTTGTTGAAGAAGATGATGCCACAGATTCTGGAAAAAAATTTATCTGCAGCAAGTTACACTCATTAAAAAAAAACAAAAAAAACTGTACAGAATTTAAAAAACAATTATCCCTTACCATTGGAGCTGGTGAATATTGGCTCCTTTGTGTCATAGAAGAGGAAGGAAACAGTTGAATCGGTCCATTTGTTGAACGAAAAGAAAATGGATTCCCTGAAGCCATTCCAGGACCTCGAATATCAGCATTAGGCTGGCAAGAATTCCACATCGTGGGTAAGAATCCATGTTCATGCAGAACAATGTCTGATGCACCATTGCCGGGGCCTCTGCAAACTTGTAATGGTGTGTTTTTACTGCAATCACCAAAAAAGGTTGTGGATTGTGGACTAAAAAGATTAGGATCGGGAGCAAATGGGAGATTTTTAGGATGGGATTTGTGGGAAGGTAGAATCGGAGATTGTCTTTGA
>CM045920.1:1699466-1726934 GCA_025169955.1 Salix arbutifolia | reverse complement strand
ATATTAATACATCAAAACATATTCAAAAAAACTATTTTAAAATTAAAAAATAAGATATTTTTTAAATGTAGTATAACTGCATTAACAACCGGCTCCTAAAAAGGAAAAGGAAAAACAACTAAACATCTAGTAGGTGATTGATTAAGTAATATAAACTTAAAATTAAGGGTTTTTTTTGTAAATATAGCATAACCGCATTAACAACCACCTCCTGCAAAAAAAAAAACAAATGAAATCATCTAATAGATGCTCAAGAGTAAGAGATTGAGATTAATATGTTTGCTCCTCCGTGTTATTAAATTCAAGTCATGTGATTATTAATATAAAAATTATTAAAAATTTACATGATTATTAATTTTAAAATTTATAAAATTAATCAAAATATATATAAATTAACTCGAATATTCATGTTAATAAAAAAAAATACACACATAGAAAAACAACCGTGTTATTTATTAGGCACGTTGGGTTGGTATCGTTTGACTTTTTGTGCTACAACTTACAACCACTCAATCCATTCATGACTCTTACTCCTTTTTTTGGAGTCCGATAATTTTTATATTTAAAATACTATTTAGAAAATAATCATTACCATAATAATAAAATAAAATAAAATATTTATTTTATCCACGAGCACACCGTGGACCAGACTGGAGAATAAAAAAAGTCAGCTGTATAATTTTTTTATAGCCACCATGGATGTGTTTTTAATCATTCATCCCCCACTATTTGTCAACTATACATGGCTTGCGTTTTTGTTTCTAATAACGTAAGATTTCATTCAGGTCAAGTAAGATAAGATACGAGATCCACCTTCACATGTAATAAGTATATTTATTATAAAATATATATTTATATAAAAAAAGTTTTACTATTTTATTATAGAATATGTTAATGTAATAATGGATGAGAATAAATTAATTTAAAATAAATAAAAAATTCAAAAATATTTTATAAATAATTTTAAGCAGTGCCGAGATATTTTTGCATCCTTTTTAGAAAAAACAGGTAAGGTCTATCTATAGCCTGTTCCTAGTCCATTTCACAAGACTTTTTAATTTTCTATTAGGAAGAAAATTACCCCACGCCGGAACTGGTCTAAAACAATATCCAAACGAAACCTTATAACTCAATCCGAGACTCTCTCTCTCAAATGAGCTTCAACATCCTCACAACTTCACCACCCCCCTCCACCAACACAGTTCTCTACACCAAACCCGCTTTCCCCAAATTTGTCTCTGCACTCCAATCTATTCCCAACTCCTTCACCAAAACCCGCTTCAACTTTTCATCTCCAAAACCAACTGCCCGCTCCATCTCAGCAGCTGGTTTTGTAGGGTCAATCTACCAAACCAAGCGTCAGTTTCGTGGTGGTGGGGTCATAGCCATGGCTGCCCCTGGATCCGTCCAGAAGTCCGAGGAGGAGTGGCGGGCTGTTTTGTCCCCAGAGCAGTTTCGGATCTTGAGACAGAAAGACACAGAGTAAGATTCTTATTGGTAACTAAATTTTGTATCTTTTTTTCTACTTTGTTTTCTGGCTTGATGTTGTCGGTTATATTTCAGGAATTGTTGGTTTCTGATTCACTTATCAACAAGTAAAACTCAAGTAATTCATTTGAATTCTGCTTGTTTTTAAGTAATTCACTTGAAATATTCTCAATTAGAGACCTATTGATTGTTATCGGTTTTAAGAACCTTGCAATGATGTTGCCACTTCTGGGCATTCAGTGTTTAATATGACCTGGGATTAAGGAGTTTGTAGGAAAATAGCTGTGAAAATTGAATTTTAAGGAACAAAGGGTATGCATGCAATTTTGTTTTGCAGGTGAGAGATTGCAATAACAGTATAGTCTACTGGTTAGAGGAATCTTTTTTGCAGTTCTTTCTTTACACAATAAGGTACAGTGTGTAGTAGCAAAGTGAGTTCCTTTGCCGCAACAAAACCCTGAAGCAATAGAAGTATAGCCTATTGGTTAGGAATCTCTTCACAGTTCTTTCTTTAGTCAATAAGGTGCGGGTTGTAGTAGCAAACTGAATGTAGAGCTAGAGAATAGCTATGCTCTGTTCTGTGATTTGCCGAAGCCAGTGATCCCTAGCTTTGGTTGAGAGTAAAAAAGGTAATTGATTTACGCCTTGGCAACTAGCATGTTGCTTTTATGGCTGTCTTTTAGCTGGACAAGTGGCTATTTAGCATCCAGTTCACATGCTGTTGTCAGGTTGATCATAGATTTGGTGAAGTGGCAATGCTGAAATTATAGACTTGGGTGTTGTTCACGTAGCTGGATGTCATGCTGATTGCCATGATTTCCAGAGGCAAGAGGGAAGGAGTAGGGTACCTACATGAAGGGGGGTGAGAGGCAGAAGATGGGTGTTAGTCAGGATAATATTAGTATATTAGAATTTTATTGCTGGACAGGGTTGAATTGGCTGTTAGAAAGATCTCAAATTTTCCTTTCTTCTGCCTTAATTCTTCAAAATTGAAACAAAGGACTAGAGACGAACATTAGAATCCCCAAATATGGATTATTTTGCACCATGTTGCGAGATCATATACAATCTGCCTAATCTGGTAATATGAATTTCTACTACTAGATGAGGTGCATAATGGTCAAGTGCTCTTGAATGAATTCTGTGGATGTTTCTCAAGAAAACTTAGTGAAGTTTGTGTATTATTCATAGTGATTTTTCACATTGTTTGTGCCATGCAGGTTTCCTGGCACAGGAGAATATGACAAGTTTTTCGAAGAGGGCGTCTACAGTTGTGCAGGATGCGGAGCACCTCTCTACAGGTCGACAACCAAATTCAATTCCGGGTTGTGGTTGGCCAGCTTTCTACGAGGGGTCTTCCCGGAGCCATAAATAGCAACGTGAGCTCATTTGCTCTGCTAGTTTGCCCTTCTTCTTTAACCATTTTACAGCAATTTATTTCGTGACATGCTAACAAGGTTGGCATTTGTTATCAGCCGGATCCAGATTGGTAGGAGGATTGAAATCACATGCACTGCCTGTGGTGGACACCTGGGCCATGTATTTAAAGGCGAAGGTTTTCCAACCCCTACAGATGAACGCCATTGTGTCAATAGTATATCACTCAAGTTTGCTCCTGCAAATCCTTCCCTGTAAAACCTATGGCGTGGTTATTTCATTGTCAAACATGATCAATACCACTGGCTCTGTATAAAACATGGCAATAATGTAGTGTTTATGCAAATAAAAACCGGCAAAATTACTATTTTCTGTACTCTCGCCCTGCCTGTGTCTATGGAAATCCTGGGATAAAGAGAATGTTGTTATTTTGCCAATGTGCTTCTTGTGTATGAAGATGAGACACTGGGGGAGATGTATGGCCTCCCCTTCTTCCTGCATGGAATATGAATAGAGTTTGCTTGACAAGATGACCTGCTAAATTAAATGTTGTTTGGGAGTGTGGTTGAGGTTATTTTTGAAAATATTTTTTGTTTATAAATGTATTAAAATGATGTTTTTCTTAAAAAAAATTATTTTTGATATATGAAAATAATTTAAAAATATCAAAAAATTAATTTAAAGTAAAAACTAAAAATAAAAAGTTTTAATTTTTTTTATTAGAATTGCTTTTGAAATGTAGTGATTATTAAGCGAGTCAGCTGTGTTCATCGCTCTTTCACTGATTAATTGAGTCAATAATTCGACTCTTTCTACTTTTTTATTATTATTGACTGTATGTGATGGATCCCCAGTCGATCCTGGCATTTTCACCATATTGCTAATTCTCTAAATTAATTTGAAAAACAATACAGCACATCAATACGTAAGTTCTTTAGCATAAGTTGTATGACATTTACCATCAATCCGTTGTAGTCTAGTTGGTCAGGATACTCGGCTCTCACCCGAGAGACCCGGGTTCAAGTCCCGGCAACGGAACTTTTTCTTTCCGTTTTAATTACATATTCAAACGTCTAAATTCTAATGTCACTAAAATCAAAGCAAAAGAAATGAGTGTTTTTAGAATGATTTTTGTTATTATAATATCAGTTGAGGGCTACTTTAATATTTGACTAAATATAAAAAAAAAAATACACAGTTAAAAGCACAATAAAATGACAAAATTGTCTTTTAAAATGAAAAAATTAAAGTTGAAGTGCAAGGGTTTTTAGACCTTTTCATAATGGGTTTTTTGTTATTAATAAGTCAATTCATTGACAATTTAGTATTTGATTAAATGCATATAAAAAAAGATGATGTGCATGTACGACAATGAGATAGGCGTGTGGGGCCTCTCATCATCCAAAAATACCCTTATGTTATGTCGTTAGAAGTGTTGTTTGTCCCTTTTTCCATGGAGAAACGTATGTCAACGTTGATAATCTAATTTGTCATCTATGGGCATTTATTTTATTTTTCTTTTCTCTCCCCTCCCTAATAAATTATGTTTTTATCTTATTTGTTATTGATATTACAACTCTAGTTCTTATTCTTTTGATTTTTACTCTTTGATTTTTATTTAAATTTTTTATTTATATTCAATTTCATCATTCAACTCAATTATCAAATACTGTCTTTTTCATTGTGATACTTATTTTTTTATTTCTAATAGTTTTCTTTGGCCCTCTGTAAAAAAAAAAATTGGTTTTTAATCTCATCACTCAATTTAAACTGATGGTGTTATATTTTTTCAATTTGATTCTCATTATTTTGATTTTTGATTTTTTTCTTGGTTCTTTTGTAAAAGTTACTATTTTTCTTCAATTTTTACTTTCAATAAATAATTTATTTATATTTTTTGTAGATTTTGATACTTATTCTTTTGATTTTTTTGAGTTATTTTGTTAAACTAATTTTTTTTGTTTCACCCTTCACTCAAATATAAAGTTTACTTTGTATTCTAATTTTCATCAAGATTTTTTTTTAATTTTTATTTTTTTTAATTCTTTTGTGTAATTAAACTCCATGGTTTTTTCATATATAGTGTTTCAGGTCTAATGATTGGGGTCATGAATTTGAAAAGGTAACATGTTTTTTTTTAAAAAAAGATTTTATAAAGTTTGCCGCTTTATTTTGATCTCATCATTTGAGTTGCAAGTTTGATAAGATATTTTGGGTTGGGCTGGTCTTGATTACTAGGGTTACAAATTTATAATACTAATTCTGGTTAACCAAGATTGATTTTTTATGTCCATTTTTTTATCCCATTGGTTATTCCATGCTTATTGAGGTGTGAATTGAGATACATCATGCATCATGTTTTTTTAAAGAATCCTAGATTATTCTAATCACTTTTACTTTTAAATTTAATCAATCTATTATTGTTTTTTTATTGTCTAGTTGATATAAAATTAATTTATTCAACAAAGTCGGGTTTATAATTCGAACTATATATTTTTATTTCTTTTTTAAAACATGCTCATGGCTATTAAATTTCATTTTTTTTAATAAAAGAAGGTATTATTAGTTACCTAACAGAACAGCCAGCCAACATATTTTTATTTGAAATAAACTTGAATTAAAATGTTAATTTAACCAATGAAAAGAGATAAATTTAAATATAGTAATGGAAAAAAGTTTGTGTATCTATATAACCAGCATATTGGATGATATTTTTAAAAAATATTAATATGATAACATGTTAGATGATATTTGTTTTTAAATATCAAGACAGTGCATGTTTGATCAATCCGGGTTAAATTATTAAATATACAACTTGAGTCATGAAACTGTGTAACCCTATGAAAAGCATATCAGAATAAATTATGAAGGTGGGTCTCTAATCAATTCAATGTCAAATAATAAAAATGAGAAAAAAACACAAATTGAAAAATGATATAAAAATACCCCAGTCAACTTGACTTAACCTTCCAAACTTCTGATCCAGGTAATGGAATCTTGTTAGCCTCACAGAGAGTAAAAAAAATAAAATATGAAGCTCAATGTTCAAATAATTTGATATTGAATAATAAAATTTAAATAAAAATCAATTACAAAAAAGCTTTCAAAAAACAACCTAGGTCATGAGACTGAGATAATCTTATAATAAATAAATAAAATCACGAAACTCCATTTCCAATAAATACAACGTTGAAGGTTGAAATCATGGGGGGGGGGGGGGAATCTAAATTCGTGAGTCCATGATATCTTCGCAAGAAATAAATTTAAAATAATTACAAAGCTTAATTCTCAAATAGCCTAATATTAAATGATAAAAATAAAAAAAAAGTTATTGGATATTGAAATTAAAAAAAAATCAATTAAGGAATGACCTCAAAATATCAAGTGAGTTAATATGGATCAACCTATTAGACTTGTGACCTAGGTCAGAAGATTAACATAACCCCATAAAAAAATTGGTTAAACAAATATTATATTAAAAAAACACGCCTAAAAATAAACAAGGTCAACCTTGGTTAACTTGCCTAACCAACAAATCAAAGCATAAAACCGAAAATAAACATATAGAGAATAGATAGAAAAAAAAATACAAAACTCAATTCTCAACCAATTTAATATCAAAGAATAATATTGAATATATATATATATATATATCCATAAAAACTTTGAGTTAATCTAGGTCAACCTATTAAATCTGTAACATGAGTCATAAAATCATGATATATTCATGGAAAATAAATAAATAAAAATTGCAAAGCTACAATCCCAACTACTATAGTATTAAAGGCTAAAAAAAAAACCTAGATCCACTAGATCAATATATAACAAAATAAAACAAAAATGATCGTGAAGTATCAAGTGTAAAACTGAAGGCATGAGTTTTTCAATGTGTATGATCTAACAGTTCATCCTCCCACATTAAAGAAATCGTTAAATTACTGTTCACTTACTATTTAAGCACACCAGATCTACTATGGACTGATGCGTTATCCGCTGTTTGAAATTGCATTTTATTGTGGTGACCTGCCGCCCTCTCTTTTCCCTTCTCTGTATAATTGATTTAGAGCCTGTTTGTTTATGTGGATGTACTGCCGTTTGCTCAAAATTTGATTTTTATTTTATTTTAAATATAAAAAAAATTGATATTTTTAAATCATTTTGATATGCTGATGTCAAAAATAATTTTTAAAAAATAAAAAAATATAATTTTAATGCATTTTTGAACAAAAATCACTTTAAAAAACAACCACTATCACCCTTCCAAACAGAGACTTATATTCATCAGAAGCGAGGTTATTAATACCGTTTTGGGCCCAGCTACCTGCCAAAAGTCACAAACAAAATAAATCGATGTATTGCACCGCTCATCAATAGTCAATAATATACAGCAGTGACATGTAATTAATTATATATATATATATAATTAATTACAGGTCACATCACTATACTATATACACACACAATTATTTATATATATATATATATATATATATATAAATATTACTATATATATAAAAGGTGTGGGGTTTTTATTGTGCACCCACGCACTGTGCACACAGACACAGTGCACTGTGGATTGCAACAGTAGTGTTTTTTTTTTTTTTCTTTTTTTTCTCTTTTTTCTGTTTTTTTTCTGTTTTTATTTTATGATTAGCTCCTCTTTTTTTTTTTCGTTTGTTCTTTTTTTTTTTGCTTTTTTTTCCTAATTATTCCTTTTCTTTTCCTCCGTTTTTTGCTTCTTCTTTTTTTGCTTTTTTTTTGTATTTTTTCCTTATTATATTTTTTTTCATTTTTTTCTTATTATATATATATTTTTTCTTTTTCTACTTATATATTTTTTTAGCTTTTTGTTTTTTAATAATTGGGGTGTCCGAGCTCGCTTAAATGCACCACGATTAATCTCCATATCCAATTTTTTTTTATAACCAGGGTGTCCAGGGCAACTTATGCATACCACGACAATCCCCGGACCCATTTTTTTTCCTTCTAAAATGCTTTCCTGCTGGTACATTTTTTTTCTTTTTTTATTCACTTATATATATTTTTTGTAACCGGGATCTCTGACCAACTTAAGCACACCACGTCTAATTCTTGGGCCGAATTTTTTTAAAAACAATATGGATTGCTAGAGTGCTTTCACGCTTATACTTTTTTTTTGTTTTCTTTCGCTTATATATTTTTTGGTAACTGTTGCTACCCAATTTTTGACTCACTATTTTATGTTTCGAAAATATATCCAAAAAAATATATATATCTTGGTACAAGGGCAAAATTGAACAAATTGAGAGTTTAATGGTCAATAGAGGTTTAAATCGCGAAAATTAGAAACCAAGGACCAGAATAAAAAATCACGCAAGGTTAAGGTTGAGATTGAATTTTTGAGGGGACACAATTGTGCAAAATTAAAAGCTTGGATCCAATTGAGGTACGATTGGAGAAACTATGAAATGAAGGACCAAACCATACTTTTACCTTAATTCTTTGAAAATTGCACTGCATGTTCCGCCTTTAAAGATTTTGAAAGTTGCATTGCATGTGCCGGCTGCATGGTTTTGAAAATTGCATTGCTGCATAATCCGGCGAGCCCGGCCTTGAATGAAGGCGCGCCTGCCTTCAATGTTAAGCGGCGGCACCCTGCACTAAGCATTTTGGCAGCCGAAGGTCTGTGTGTTTTGCTATAAATAGCAACATGCAGGGACTGTAGAAGAGGGGAGATCACGAGAGAATCAATAAAAAAAGCAGAGGAGAGAATTTAAGAAGAGAAGGAAAATTTACGTAGAAGTCAACTTAACTTTATAGTTTTAACTCTCTTTCGTTTCAGTTCACTCTCTCTCCATCTAAAAAAAAAACACAGAAGCTGCTCTCTCTCTCCCTTCCGTTTCAGTAATTCCAGCCACCCATTCCGACCACATTACACCATTTCATCATTAATAGAAGCCTCCGATCAACACTAGCAGCCCAACCGTGGTCTCCGGCGAAGCAGCCGAGGCAGCAGCAGCTTCTGCAACGTGACCAGCCGCCGTTCCGACGCCCATTCCGGCCACCACAGGCCACCATTTCCATCACCACCACGACCCGAAGAACCACCTCGACGTCCTCTACCCAAAGGTGTTAACAGGTAAGCCATTCATCAAACTCAAAAATTCGGCATATCACTGTTCATCTTCTCCATTTTTGCATGCGGGGAGTGAATTAATTCACTCCCCGCCGGGTCGGGTCGGGCCGGGTCTGGCGCCTGGCCAGACTAATAAATGAGGCGGGCTTCCAGCCCGTCTGGGGTGGAAGCCCAGCCCGAGAGAAGGACGGGCTTACAGCCCGTCTGATTGAAGCCCGGCCCAGCCCTAAGATTCTCTGGGCCGTCGGCCCAGACCCAAGATTCTATGGGCCTATGGCCCAGGTACCTCTGGGCTGACAGCCCAGCTTGAAATAGCTGGGCTGACAGCCCAAATTTAGTGTTTCTTTTGTCTGGGCTGGCAGCCCAGACTCCAAAAAGGGTGGGCTGACAGGCAGCCCACCGGGGAGAAAAATAAAAATAAAAAAATAAAAAAAGTAACAATAATAAATAGAAAAAATATAAATTGCAAAAAATAAAAAAAAATACATTTTTTCGAGAAAATATTTAGAAGATAAAATGTGTTTTTGCGCATACGGCCAATACACTAGCATATTTTAAAATTTCTTTCTTTCAAAAAAAAAAAATATTATCTTGGAGTTTTGAAGAAAAATGTATTTTAGCATCGATTTCACAAAGTAAAATTATTTTCTTGCATTTTTGGATTTTACAATATATTTGTAAAATCCAAAGGGTATTGGCCAATATTCCAAAAATATTAAAATCTTATTTTTTTTATTTATTATTCATCATCGAGGTTTGGATAAATAAATCCTAAGGGGTCAATATCCAAAATATTCGATGGGGATAATATGCTGTTATTCACTGTCGGTGTTTGGATGAATAAATCCTAAGGGGTCAACATCCAAAATATTCGGCGGGGATAATATGCTGTTAGTCACTATCGGTATTTGGATAAATAAATCTTAAGGGGTTAATATCCAAAATCTTCGGCGGGGATAATACACCTTAATCATTTAACCAATATATTTCTGAAAAAAATCAATAACATAGCAATCATAAGACAAACAAAAACATCAAGCAGCTTACCTTAGGTAGGGCGTACTAGGGGTGCTAAAACCTTCCCTTTACGCAACCAGTCCCTTACCCTAGAATCTCTGGAAGACCAGTTTTAGGTTCCTAGTAACCATAATACTAGGTGGCGACTCCCCCTTTTTTATGAAAATAAAGATAATCCCCCCTCGATATTGAATATTTCCCCCGACACGCCGGGGAGGGTCGTCACGACGCCGCGCGCTCATTTTTGGGGTGCGACAGAATGGCGACTCCACTGGGGACTTTGGACTAAGCTTGATAATTTTGTTTGTTTACGATATGTTGCTATGAATGGTTTATATTTTTTAGAAGCTTTAGCATACATCTTTACATCCTGTCATCATAATATACCTTGTCATGCATCACTTTTATTATTTTGAGAGCACACACTAAACTTTAAGTTAAGTGGGGGACTAGCAGCTTACCTATGACTTGAGTCAAGGTTGAAGTTTGTGTAAACCCCAACTCTTTGCTGAGTGTTTAGACTGGTAGTGATTGGTATACGTACCATCCCGCTATCTGCTAAACCCCTATATCGTCTTTACGAAGATGATCACTGGGACAGCAAGAGACCCTCTTTAGAGACCAAGTAGTAAACTTACCCTATGTCTCACGTACAAGAACTAGAACTTATCTTTAGGGTGTATGCTCCCTCCATTTTGTTTTGCATTAAGACAAACTCTTCTCGAAGCATCTTGACTTTTGAGTGACATAGTGGTCATCACTTAAGAAATTTTCATTGTAGGGTTTAAGCAAAAATCAAGTTTTTATTTATCATGCAATAGTTACGATCACGTGTCACTCCTCGAAGAGCGAGTCGGTCAAAAAAAAAAAAAAAAAAAAAAACATGCATGTACATTCAACATGCACTCTCACAGTTTTGATTTATCATGCAAAGTTACGATCACGTGTCACTCCTCGAAGAGCATTTCGACATGCATTCCCACAGTGTTGTTTATCATGCAATTGTTGCGAATACATGTCACTTCTCAAGGGGCAAAGTTTGTTAAAAATTAATAATAATAATAATAAAAAAAAAAACATGCATACACATTTCAACATGCATTTCAGCATGCATTCCCAATTTGAAATATGGGTCCCTCAATCTATTATCACCCAAAGGTCAGGAATCGTTGACATTGGTAAGGAAATTCACACCAATATAGAAATAGCATTCGTGTTTTTCGGCAAGCCAAAGATAGAGTTCTCTACTCTCCAGTGAAATCAAGTGGGCCATACGCTGAGATATCATATACAAAGTGTTAATGCATTCGTGAATGAAGATTGTGGAAATTCGGGTTTGCTTTGAAGGAGTGCGGATAGTCCTTATACAAGTCTATTTTCAGAAAGCAAGCATCAGTCAAAGAAGTTGTCAGCCCATTTAAGTATCAGTTGATTTCTCTCTTAATCATGTGGAGTTCTTGCGGCACTGTCAAATTTAGGAGTTTTATGCCGCCGCGCACATTAAGCCATGTTTATTTTGCGAGCAAAGATAAAATATCCCGAGTGTGAAAACTTAATATGGGATTGTTGAATCTATTCCGGTATCCGAGAGGTCAAAGCATGTGCCCTGCAAGATTATTTTGCTTGAAGAAGCGATTTTGCCGCAAAAGAGTCTGTTCGTCGTACGACGAAATTTTTTATGATTTGCGCACTTTGGTGTTTTGACAATAATGCTTACAAGCTTGATTCACCTTTATGTCCAATGAGGAGCACGGTGGAGCGCAAAAAAAAAAAAAAAAAAAAAAAAAAAAAAAACTTTCCTCTTGCGACGTAATCCAGATGAGAGAGATGAATAGTTGCAAGAATATTAGTGATCAAGTGCGGAGGTTAATCAGCAAAAGGCAAGTCAAGTTTTATGGAGGATGTTATCGTCGACAGTGTCAACAATAAATTATCACGAGCATAAGCGAGATCAATGAGCAGCGACAATACAAGAATGATTGTTTGAAAGGATGAGAAAAGTGTTGCATCGTCGATAATTTTCTTACGAAATCTCAGCGGCTATCACTGTATTTTGGGGTTTAAATCATCATTTCATTGAAGCATGTGTATTCTTTGTCTTTTTGTTTGTTTTGAAATCAAGAGATGTTTAACATTCTTATTTTTGACAAAATATTTTGATCAAACTTCAACATGCAAAATTTAAAGTTATCATTTCTAAAATACTTTTTGAGCGCAGAATGACATGATGAGCACTATCAAAGTGACCGAACAATTTCTTGAGCCCATACACTGAGTTTTTGAACCACATCATATGAACTAAGATTTATCAGTATACATCGACATGTAATGGATTCAATATTTATGGACCCGCGAATCATAACTCTTGCACATCCAAATCATTACATTAGATGAGGTCAAAATTCATCAGTTTAAAACCAAATTTGCTTGAAATTACAAAAGGTCATCATTAAAATCTGTATCCCCAATTTGAGCCTGACATGATATTTGTTTGAAAAACCCGACATGAGTCACACCCTCACACTGGGGGCAAACACATGGGGGGCAAACAAGAGATTTTTAGTTTGAGGATACAGTGACAACATTAAAATCATCAAAAGGGGGGAGGTTTAAGAACAAAAACCCAACATGGGAGAACAATCAAGTTGAGATAGGACATGACAAAAACCAAGAGTCGATGCTAAGGACAAGTTCAAAAAAGAAGAGAAATTTTGAAGAAAAAAAAAGAAAAACGAAAAAAAAAGGAAAAAGAAGAAAATATTGAACTATACCATGCCTGTTGGTATCTTTGGTCAAACCTCAGGTGGGAAGAAATGTTATATTAAGATTATCGAGTCTACAAGATAAGTTATCAATCAAATGAAGATCTTGCAAAATTATTTGGTTAGACTATATTGAATGCAACAAAAGATGAAATAATATTAGATGACAAATGATGATTCGAGTCTAGTATTTCCCTTTTAAGGTTGAAATTGTCCATAAAAGGAATGACATGGTTGTAGAGATTTTTAGAGCGACGGTTGATTAAAATCACGTTAAGATAATTAACGTATTTTGATGTGGTCTCTTCTACAAAAACAACAAGAGAAAAAGAGTTAACGACTAGATGATGGTGATCTTAGGTCTATGAAACCCTTAAACATTTTTTTTGAGCCATGATTTAAAAGTCTTTCTTGATCAAGCAAGCAATTTTAACTGATAAGTGGTGCTCTCCAATATTGTTAGGGTTTTTCCATAAGGGTTATAATTTCATGAACTAAGTTACAAGTTGCTATTCATATTGATAAAGTAAGTGCTGAAAAAGGAGACAAATTTTCAACTGAATATCGGGTCTTTACTTGACAGTCTAATTGTTTGAAAACCAAATTATCACTTCATCATGTACTGTCAAATGACATACCCCTAAAATCAGAGATTTTAATTGAAACAAAAATAAACCCATAGAAAAAACAATTTCAATCTCATAATGGGTCAATTGTTGTTTGCAAAAATACAAGATAATTACAGGTTTGCATACATTGAATATCGTGTATTGGGAATTTGACCAAATTAATTTGATTTTCAACAAATGACATCTCTTTATTTTATTTCAAGGATTAGACTTTGGATGCACATGCTCTTTTGAAATTGGTGACTTAATGTCAGAATAAGAAAGATTTATAAACAGAGAAAACATTGGTCGGATTAACAGAATCCTTGACATTGATAGTTCTTCATTGGAAAGCCCAGCAGTCAGAGGGTGCGGTGTGGATCCCGATAGGAATACAAACAATTTCACATAATGCTTGGGGGCAAAGAAGCACAAGCAAATAATGATTTAGTGAAATTCATCAATGAGCACCAACAAATTTAACTCAGGGCAACATTGCTTAATAGAGAGTGATGGTTTGATAAGCTCCAACAGTGATTGAGAATAAGATTGCATTCGAAGGGCATCTTCAGATTTTGAAATGTGGGCTTACCCACAGATTTGATTGTCTCTAAACAAAGATATTGTCACATGGGTATATTTTGATAAATGTTGAAGAATATGCGCACCATAGAGGTTGAATGTGGGATAGTATGTTTTGAAGTTGTCGATTCAAGCTCCGCTTCACTACATGAATATCAGTGATGAAAAGAGATGTCATTGCATGAGCCGCATTGTTCATAAATGTTGAAAGGTATATGTGCCACCAAGATTAATAAGGGGAATAATTGACTTTAACAGCACATCGACTAAAGATTCAAAAATAATAACCTTGTTAATGACAACATTATAATTCTTCGCATGGACTAAGAAGAATTTATTCAGAAGGAATTGAGTCTATAACGAAGAGTTTCAGATTTCATGATCGCAGTTGCATCAATTCAAGGCAATTCCTCGCATGATCGTGGGTTATGATGACAATATATCTCTTCTCGCGAGCTGAGAGGGATTTATTGTGGATAACATTAGGCATGCAATGATGAGTTTTCAATGCATTTCTGGACAACTTGACAATCCAGCGCATGATGATATATGTTAGAAGGAATATGATTCAATTAATAAAAAACTCCATCGGCAATCTAAGATTAGAATAACATTAGCAAGTCTTGCAATGGTTGTTAGCCGAACGCACACAAATCAAAGAACTGTTATTGAAAGAATCAAAGAAAATGGATGACTTGTTACACCCTATCATGATGAATCAAGCAACACCACACTTGGGGGCAAGTTCAGAATTGATGAACAAATGAAAGTAGAGATTATCGCAGATAGCTAGAATAAGCAGTGTGCTTAAGTTGGGTGGATAAATAACAACAGAGCTTGGGATATTAGGCAAAGGCATCCTATGACAATGGAGCATCAACGAAAGGGGACCTATATTTCTCAAGTAAGTATACATGCATCATCATGCATTGCATCCCCATCTTCACCATATTCCATCCGGGTAGGTCACCCGTAATAATGAGACCGTCCTCTCCAACTTTCATCCGGGTAGGTCACCCAGAAGAATGAGACCATACTAACCGGGTAGGTCACCCAGAAGAATGAGACCATGCTAACCGGGTAGGTCACCCAGAAGAATGAGACCATACTAACCCGGGTAGGTCACCCAGAAGAATGAGACCATACTAACTTGGGTAGGTCACCCAGAAGAATGAGACCATACTAACAAGGGTAGGTCACCCAGAAGAATAAGACCATTCTAACCGGGTAGGTCACCCAGAAGAATGAGACCATACTAACCGGGTAGGTCACCCAGAAGAATGAGACCATACTAGCTTGGGTAGGTCACCCAGAAGAATGAGACCATACTAACAAGGGTAGGTCACCCAGAAGAATGAGACCATACTAACAAGGGTAGGTCACCCAGAAGAATAAGACCATTCTAACCGGGTAGGTCACCCAGAAGAATGAGACCATACTAACCGGGTAGGTCACCCAGAAGAATGAGACCATACTAACTTGGGTAGGTCACCCAGAAGAATGAGACCATACTAACAAGGGTAGGTCACCCAGAAGAATAAGACCATTCTAACCGGGTAGGTCACCCAGAAGAATGAGACCATACTAACCGGGTAGGTCACCCAGAAGAATGAGACCATACTAACCGGGTAGGTCACCCAGAAGAATGAGACCATACTAACTTGGGTAGGTCACCCAGAAGAATGAGACCATACTAACAAGGGTAGGTCACCCAGAAGAATAAGACCATTCTAACCGGGTAGGTCACCCAGAAGAATGAGACCATACTAACTTGGGTAGGTCACCCAGAAGAATGAGACCATACTAACAAGGGTAGGTCACCCAGAAAAATAAGACCATTCTAACCGGGTAGGTCACCCAGAAAAATGAGACCATGCTAACCGGGTAGGTCACCCAGAAAATGAGACCCATATCCACCATTCTATTTTTTTTCTTTACAACACTTACTATTTAAAGTCTTTTACAAGACTTTAGTCGTAAGCATTGTAAAGAGGGGGCATCTGTTGCTACCCAATTTTTGACTCACTATTTTATGTTTCGAAAATATATCCAAAAAAATATATATATCTTGGTACAAGGGCAAAATTGAACAAATTGAGAGTTTAATGGTCAATAGAGGTTTAAATCGCGAAAATTAGAAACCAAGGACCAGAATAAAAAATCACGCAAGGTTAAGGTTGAGATTGAATTTTTGAGGGGACACAATTGTGCAAAATTAAAAGCTTGGATCCAATTGAGGTACGATTGGAGAAACTATGAAATGAAGGACCAAACCATACTTTTACCTTAATTCTTTGAAAATTGCACTGCATGTTCCGCCTTTAAAGATTTTGAAAGTTGCATTGCATGTGCCGGCTGCATGGTTTTGAAAATTGCATTGCTGCATAATCCGGCGAGCCCGGCCTTGAATGAAGGCGCGCCTGCCTTCAATGTTAAGCGGCGGCACCCTGCACTAAGCATTTTGGCAGCCGAAGGTCTGTGTGTTTTGCTATAAATAGCAACATGCAGGGACTGTAGAAGAGGGGAGATCACGAGAGAATCAATAAAAAAAGCAGAGGAGAGAATTTAAGAAGAGAAGGAAAATTTACGTAGAAGTCAACTTAACTTTATAGTTTTAACTCTCTTTCGTTTCAGTTCACTCTCTCTCCATCTAAAAAAAAAACACAGAAGCTGCTCTCTCTCTCCCTTCCGTTTCAGTAATTCCAGCCACCCATTCCGACCACATTACACCATTTCATCATTAATAGAAGCCTCCGATCAACACTAGCAGCCCAACCGTGGTCTCCGGCGAAGCAGCCGAGGCAGCAGCAGCTTCTGCAACGTGACCAGCCGCCGTTCCGACGCCCATTCCGGCCACCACAGGCCACCATTTCCATCACCACCACGACCCGAAGAACCACCTCGACGTCCTCTACCCAAAGGTGTTAACAGGTAAGCCATTCATCAAACTCAAAAATTCGGCATATCACTGTTCATCTTCTCCATTTTTGCATGCGGGGAGTGAATTAATTCACTCCCCGCCGGGTCGGGTCGGGCCGGGTCTGGCGCCTGGCCAGACTAATAAATGAGGCGGGCTTCCAGCCCGTCTGGGGTGGAAGCCCAGCCCGAGAGAAGGACGGGCTTACAGCCCGTCTGATTGAAGCCCGGCCCAGCCCTAAGATTCTCTGGGCCGTCGGCCCAGACCCAAGATTCTATGGGCCTATGGCCCAGGTACCTCTGGGCTGACAGCCCAGCTTGAAATAGCTGGGCTGACAGCCCAAATTTAGTGTTTCTTTTGTCTGGGCTGGCAGCCCAGACTCCAAAAAGGGTGGGCTGACAGGCAGCCCACCGGGGAGAAAAATAAAAATAAAAAAATAAAAAAAGTAACAATAATAAATAGAAAAAATATAAATTGCAAAAAATAAAAAAAAATACATTTTTTCGAGAAAATATTTAGAAGATAAAATGTGTTTTTGCGCATACGGCCAATACACTAGCATATTTTAAAATTTCTTTCTTTCAAAAAAAAAAAATATTATCTTGGAGTTTTGAAGAAAAATGTATTTTAGCATCGATTTCACAAAGTAAAATTATTTTCTTGCATTTTTGGATTTTACAATATATTTGTAAAATCCAAAGGGTATTGGCCAATATTCCAAAAATATTAAAATCTTATTTTTTTTATTTATTATTCATCATCGAGGTTTGGATAAATAAATCCTAAGGGGTCAATATCCAAAATATTCGATGGGGATAATATGCTGTTATTCACTGTCGGTGTTTGGATGAATAAATCCTAAGGGGTCAACATCCAAAATATTCGGCGGGGATAATATGCTGTTAGTCACTATCGGTATTTGGATAAATAAATCTTAAGGGGTTAATATCCAAAATCTTCGGCGGGGATAATACACCTTAATCATTTAACCAATATATTTCTGAAAAAAATCAATAACATAGCAATCATAAGACAAACAAAAACATCAAGCAGCTTACCTTAGGTAGGGCGTACTAGGGGTGCTAAAACCTTCCCTTTACGCAACCAGTCCCTTACCCTAGAATCTCTGGAAGACCAGTTTTAGGTTCCTAGTAACCATAATACTAGGTGGCGACTCCCCCTTTTTTATGAAAATAAAGATAATCCCCCCTCGATATTGAATATTTCCCCCGACACGCCGGGGAGGGTCGTCACGACGCCGCGCGCTCATTTTTGGGGTGCGACAGTAACCATGGTCTCTCAGCCAACTTAAGCTCTTTTTTCACTTATATATATTTTTTTATAACCACGATCTCCGGGTGAGCTCAAGTGCACCACCACTACTCCTCGGACCAAATCTGTTTTTTGATAATCGGGGTGTCCAGGCCAGCGTGGACACACCATGACTAATCTCTGAACCAATTTATTATTATTTGTTTTTTCCTTATACGTTTTTTTGTTCACTTTTATTTTTATTTGTTCTTTGGATTAGATGATTTTTATAATTTTATTATTTGCGCAATAATAATGATAATTTTAGTGATTATTTTTTTATAAAAATCTTTTGATTTTTTTTAAAGATTTTCCTGAAATTTTAATTTATATCGGTGATCATTTTAAAAGTAATATTACTCTATTTTTCCCTTTATTCATTTTTTTTGTTTTCTGTTTCTTTATTTGTTCTTTAGATTATATGATTTTTATGATTTTATTATTTATGCAATAATAATGATAATTTTAGTTATTGTTTTTTTTATAAAAATCTTTTGCTTTTTTTTTCATGGCAATTTAATTATTTTAATTGTTTTGGCAGTAATGTTAGTAATAATTTTAGCTTTAATAACAATGATAATGGCAATAACGTCAGGAAGAATTTTCAATCTATGTTTTCGTCTTTTTGTTAATAGAAAATTAACAACTTATTTTTTTTATTTGATTATTGTAGGTATTTTCACAATTTATATTTTATTTTTTTATTTAAATTGAATTATAAAATGAACTAATCTTAATACAGTGAACTTAATAATTCAGATATCCGAGTTTTCTTGTTTTTTTAATGATGATGATAAATTTATGCTGGTTATTTCATTTGAAACTACTAAACAGACAAATTTATATCGATTTTAAATTCATATATTTTATAAAAAACTTGCACTTGACATGAATTCTACACAGATTTATTATTTTAGCTAAATTTATATTATAATAAAAAATACACACAATTAATATTTTTTACATTGAAAAAAATATTTTATCGCCCGCGGCGAAGCGCGGGGGCATTGTCTAGTAATATAATATTGCGAATGTAATTTATATATAATATTATATATTACCTAATAAACAAACGGTGTGGCCATTTCACTGTTTGGATCACTGTGGCTTTAGAGAAGAAATCACTGTGGATTGTGGCAGTGTGCTGTCGATTTTACCCTTATAACATTCTAGCCGGCGTGTGCTTTGGGTGGGGGTTTTCATGGTTTTTCCTTGCTTTCTGTTTTTGCTGCGTGTGTTTAGATATATTTTGGTTCTCGGTGCAAGGATAGTTCATTTTGGATGATATGGTTTTCATTTGTGAATGTTTTTTTTTGGGCTGTTATGGTTTCATTCTTTGGTTATCTGGTTTGGTTTGTTTGATTGGAGGTTTCGTTGTGTCACTTCATGACCATGTCCTGTGTTCTCTTTGTTTTCACGTCTTTGCTGCGCCTGAGGGTTGGTGGAATGGTGTCTGTGTACTCCAGTTACGTTTCCTTTATAAGTTGTTTTTTTTGCCCCATTTTGGAGTGTTTCACTATTTTACTTTCTACTGGTTCGTCTCACTTTTTTTCACGTCCTGTTTGGTTCGTTCCAGTTTTCTCCTGTTTTTATTGTCATTTCTCTCTTACGGGGCTCCTCAGGAAGTTTGTGTTTTTCAACCAAAAATTGCTTATTGTCTCGGAGTTCCAATTGGCAGCCTGCGTTGTTTGTTGCTTTCGCTGTGAAGGTTATGTTTTGCCTTTTTCGTCTTGAATTTTTATTTTAAACATTGTTGTTCACATGGTTGTTTATTATGCTGTTTTCATTTTTTCCTTTTAATTACGAACCCAGCTGATATGAAGGTGCTTTGGCCTTGGTTATTGGTTGTTTGTGTGTTGGGATCCAGTAGCTTCTTCAACCATCCAATCATAGTTATAAGCTCAAGTATATTAGTGCTGCTTATGCCCTCTGAACACCTGCAGATGAGAGTTGTAGAGCTCGGCTCTCTTCCAAAGAGAGATGTGTGCCCAGCGCATAGATTTGGTTTGGACAAAATCTGCCTTTCCTTCAAAACAACCCAAACATTCTTTTGTTCGGCCATGGATATTAATAATCCATGATTTATGCAGTGTATTTAGCATGATTGAACCTTGGTTTGGTTTCGTATTCTTCATGAGGCAGAGATGAGGAGTAAGGGTGTTAGGTGAGAGGGATGATGACAGGAGGAGGCCAGACGGTAAGGAAGATAAAAACATAGAGAAAGTTCTTTTATGGTGTTTCTGAAATTAGTCGATTTAGCAACAGAGGAGGCTTATTGGCAGTGTTGTTCAGTCGATGATAAGAAAGGGAGAGTGAACAGGGGAGCGAGTTTTTCTATGGCACTCTCGGTTGATTGCTGCAGATGACATGAAGGAGGAGATTAAACATTTACAGTAACATTTGCAGTTACTATATGTTGTCGTGAGCTATGAACGATATATTGATCTAGCCGAGCTGGTCCAAAGAGCACGACATTAGAAGAGAGGGTGTGGGTTCGAATCCCACTCTCCGCATGTTTTTATTTCGTCACATTAAAAAACTATTTATATATATTGTCTTGAACAAAAACTGAAATGTGGAGGTAGCCGAGCTGGTCCAAACACGAGCCTGAATGCCTGTCTTCCGAGGAGGGCGCGGTTCAAATCCTATTCTCAGCCAATTTTTCTGTTTCTTGCTCTCTTTTTTTAACGTTTATTTTTTTTTCATTTTTTTTCATGGAATTTTTTTTCTCTAGTTATATATTTTTTTTCCGTTTCCCCCCAATTATATATATATATATATATATATATATATATATATTTTTTTTTTCCTTATAATTGGGTTATCTAGGCTAGCTTAAGTGCAGTATGATTAATTCTCGAATTCAATTTGTTTTGTAATTTTTTTCTGTTTTTTTCCTGATCATGTTTTTTTTTTCTATTTTTTCCACGAAATATTTTTTATTTTTCTTGGAAATGTGATTGATTTTTTTTTTAAAAAAAAAATTTGTTTAGAAATAATTTTTTTCCTTATTATGTTTTTTTTCATTTTTTTCCATGAAATATTTTTTATTTTGCTTGGATATGTGATTGATTTTAAAAAAAATATATTTTTGTTTAGAAATATATTAAAATGATAATTGTTTTTTAATTATTTTTAACATTAACACATGAAAATAATCTAAAAACAATGTTTGTTTTCTGTCCGTATTTATTCATTTTAGATTTTTTTTAGGAGTTTTATTTTTAGCATGTTTCGTTCTGAAATTTTAATTTATATTGGTGATAATTTTAAATTAATATTGTTTTTTTTTACCTTTGTTCTTTTTTATGTGTGTTTTCTGTTATTTTATCTATTTTTCAGATCAAATAATTTTATAATTTTATTGTTTGCGCAATAATGATGATAATTTTAGTGATTATTATTATTATTATTATTATTATTTTGTTAAAATGGTTTTTTTTTTAGGTAATTTAATGATTTTAATTATTTGAGCAGTAACATTGATAATAATTTTAACTCTTATAATAATGAAAATGACGTTAACATAGAGATGAATTTTCAATTTATGTTTTCATCTATTATGGATAGAAAATTAACTACTTATTTTTTTTTATGATTGCAGGTCTTCTCACAATTTATATTTTATTTTTAAATGTGATTTAGATTGAATTATAAAATAAATTAATCTTAATACAATGAATTCAATAATTCAAATATCCGAATCTTCTTACTTTTTTAATGAAGACGATAATTTTATGTTGGTTATTTCATTAAAACCTATTAAACAGATAAATTTATATCAATTTAAAATACATATATTATATAGAAAACTTGCATTTCACAGTAATGTTGCACATATTTATTATTTTGACTAAATTTATATTATAACAAAAAAACACACCATTAATATTTTTTTATATTAAAAAAAATATGATGCCGCCCGCGACGAGACGCGGGGGCATTGACTAGTATTAGTTAGTATATGAGCGATCTCCTGCACCTACAACTACCCGGCAATATAGGAACAAAAGCAAAGAAATTGATCCGAAGAGATCATTGAATGCTCTCTGTGATTTAAGAGTACACGTCAGGTTTGAATTTAAGAGTACACGTTAAATAAAAAGGTGGTGTTTTTTTTTTCTTTCAGGGTGTGTTATTATTAAAATATTTTAATTTCCAGTGTTAAAAAAAAATATGTTCATGATTCATTACTGTTTGAAAATGTGCTTTTTTTTGTATTTTTTTTTATAACCAGGCTTCTTTTTTTTTCTTTTTAACCGGAATATCCAGGGCAGTTTACGCACACTATGACTAATCTCGGAATCTATCTTTTTTTTAACATTTTTTTTCCTGTTTTTTTTCTACTTATACATCTTTTTTTAATTTTTTTATAACCAGGGTGTCCGGGTCAGCTTACGCATACCATGATTTTTTCCCCCACACTGTTCATTATTGTTTGAAAAAGGTGTTTTCCCATTGCATTTTTTTAATAACCGGGCTTTTTTTTTATATAACTGAGGTGTCCGGGGCAGCTTATGCTCACCATGACGATTCTTTGGACCCACTTTTTTTTAACATTATTTTTGCCACTTATATTTTTTTTGTTTTTTTTTAATCAGGGTGTCCTGGTCAACTTACGCGCACCACAATTTTTTTTTCAACGTATACATTTATTTTTTTATAACCAGGGTATCTGAGCCAGCTTATGCGTGCCAAGAATAATCCCCGGACCCACTTTGTTTTTACATTTTTTTCTTTTTTTTCCACTTATATTTTTTTTTGATAACCAAGGTGTCTGGACCAGTTTACGTGCACTACGACTATTATTATTAAGAAAAAAGCTATATCAGCTTGATGTTTCACTGTACACACAGACTAAAATTACTGTGGATTGGGATGAATTATGTAATTTTTTTCTCTAACAATAATTATGGTCTCATCAATTTTTATTATTTCTACTGGTATTAAGGTTATTTTTTTTAATATTTACATTTTAATTTATGTTGCTGGTCATTTCGAAAATGATATTTTCTATTTTTTCTTTTTTTTTATTCTCCAGTTCAAATAATTTTTTAAAATCTAATAACATTTATTTTTGTTTTGTCATTTATTTAGTTTTTTAATTGCTTTTTTTGTTATTATTTTGTTAGGTGTTGAATTTTTTTTATTATAGATAAGACATTCAAAATAATGATAATGATTATAGAAAAAAAAAATGTTTTTAACAGATTTTATCAATTATAATTTTACTCATTAAATATTAAAATAACAAAATATAACATGTATAAAATCAATTAATTTTTTACATAGATAAAAAAGCCTAGCGGGCAAATTCACTCATCTTACTCTATGAATGGATGATGCACGGGTGAAATATAACCGAGTAAATATTATATTTTACGAGATTAAATATTTTAATCTACATTCATATCTTTATTTTTCAAGTTTTATTTTTAGATATTGTTAATGAATTTTTATTTATTTATTACAACACTTAATTCGTAATTTTTTTTATTACACCATGCATAAACTTTTTGATTTATATTTAATTTTTTAAAATTATAAAAATCTAGGAGTGTGAGTCACATGAATAGTAATTTCTAGAAAACGAAAACCAATTTAAAAAATGTTATCGAAAAACAAATCTGTCGGTCAGGTTTAACTTCTATGCAGAATGACAAGCATTCTAGAGCCTCGATCCAGTGCTATGTAATGACCCAGCCTCACGTTGACTTTCAGTGAATACCCACGAAATCATAATCCCTGTTGACGTGTCAACCCTGACTGCCATCTTTGGCAAGGAAATCAAGGCACACAAGTAAGGCTGACACAGAAGATCCAAACCCAAACTCAAAAAAAATCAAGGAATAAATTAACAGATTCCAGATTCGTATTGGTTATGCGATCATCTTTTCTCATCGCTTGAAGCCAAAGCCTTAGCCGTTAGTGTGGAGACAAAGTTATGTTAATTTACTAAACCCCCCCTTTTCCAATTTAAAAGCCTGTTTAATGGTAGGTAAATTAAAGTAATTTTTATTTAAAATATATTAAATTAATAAATATTATATATTTTTTAAAACTTATTTTTAACATTAACACATTAAAACCATATAAAAAAATTAACTTAAAATACAAAATAAATATAGTTTAAAATATCTCTCTCTCTTACTTGCTTTCTCTAACTACCATTCAAGAGAAGAGTCATGATATCTACCACCTCTTTACTTCTTTATTATATTCTTTGTTTGGTTTCTTTACACGAAAAAGCATTCGTGTTAAGGAACCGAAACACTGGCAGTGAAAGTAATTTCCTTCAACTTCTCAGGTCAAATTATTTTATGTGTTCGTGTCGTAATCATCGTTAAAAAGAAACTAGCTTTCCGCGCCATCGAGCTTGTTTTTCAATCCTACAAGTTTATGGCCCAAAGACGAAGTCAAAGAAACAAGAGCATCAGCAGAGGAACAACCGAACTCTGGTCATAGAAATGGAAAGTAGCTCCGCTGACCTATCACCTTCTAAACCTTCATGGTTCACTCCAGAAAGGTACCTTTTATGGGTTTTGGAAAGGTTTAGGCCTGAATTGGATTTTTAGTTTCAGTTTTTGGTTCTGGGTTCTGGGTTATCTTGGATATTTAGAATAAGATAAAAAAAAAAATCTTATTCTGGGTATGTATATGCATGAATGGATGGATATTTTGGGAATTTAAAGATTGATTTTTTAGGTTTGTGTTTAGTATTAGTTTTTTTTTTTTTTTTTTAAATAAGCTTAAATTGGATTAAGGTTTTTGTAGTTGTTGAGGTGATGCCTATTTAGTTTTTTTATACATCATGAGGAAAATATTGGCAAATTATGCAATTGAATTTCAACATTTCTGTATTTTTAGGAAAAGTCTTGTTATAAACATGACACCGCTATTGATTTTTAACCCCTTTTGTTTAGTTATTGGATATGTTAATATGCCATGTTATTCGTAACGAGGGACCTTGAACCCAGATAGGCTGCTGATTTGAGGGACATTGATATTTTGCTTGTGTTTTTTTAATCTAAATTTCTGTGGTCGTTCCGAGATCGGGGGAAAGTTGTTCCAGGATAAATTGCAAATTTTGTGGCCCAAATCTGAAATATTTTGCTTTCTAGCTGTTAAATTAGGCCTAACAAACACGGTAATTTTTGCTTTACAGGCTGCTAGTTATCTTTTGTGCGATCAACTTGATCAATTATGTGGATAGAGGAGCGATTGCAAGCAATGGTGTCAATGGGAGTCGTGGAAGTTGCTCAAAAAGTGGTACATGCACATCCGGCAGAGGAATACAGTAAGATTTACTTGGATGCTTTTGTTTGAGACTGATACAATTTATTATTTTTTTATTATTTTTTTGAGGATTTCATGATTGCGGCCACTGTTTACATTCTTGTTTTTGGGGGAAGAAATGCTAATTTTACATAATGGCCAATCATCCATTTTGAAATATGCTCTTTAGTAGAAACAGATTGGACATTGTGGGTTTATTTAAAATGTTAGCATTCCATTATTTTTTACTTCTACAAAGAAAGTGCCTGTCCGTTCCCTCAAAGTAAAGATCCTTCAAGGTAACACGTGTATAAGCATCTGATGACTATATTTGCATTTTGTATAAAACCATAAAGGTAAAAGTATTAGTAACAAGACTAGGGTGCTAAATTTGCTACTTATTTAACCTGTAAGATGAAAGTTTTAAAGACTGAGAAACCAGATTCTGAACTGTGTCCTTTCACTTCTGCTGTTAAGTGGCGGGGTGTCAAACTGCAATGCATTCTGCTTTATTCCTTATATACATCGTATCTGTGCTTACCTTATCTGTAACTTCCTGTTGATGGAAATAGCAAGCATAGACACTATTTTGCTGGAATAAAAAAAACATTCCGACTAATTTTAGTTACTTGGTTTTCATAGAGGAGATTTTAACCTGAATGATTTTGAAGATGGAGTTTTATCCTCAGCTTTCATGGTTGGACTTCTTGTGGCTTGCCCGATATTTGCATCATTAGCAAAGAGGTAATGAGCTTCTAGTTCTTTCATCTTAGCTTATGATGAATTACTATTGTTGGAGGTAAAATTTCAATGTATATGATTCTAGGAAGATGGATGGTGCAGAAAAGAAAGGGCCACTAAAGGTTACTAATTTTCAAATGAAAATATGGTCAATTATTGGAGACACTAACATTTAATTGATATAATGGCCCATGAGTAAAATGCACTGGTGGATAGGCGATTGCTTCTAATATGCTGATGACAGGTCCTAGAATGGCAACGGGGGACCTCAAACAAGCATGCCTGAAACATTTGTGTTGCAAGTAGTTTACTTTATTCGTGTAGGGATAGCCATCATAATAACTCGGGATGTATATGCTACAAATAATGTCCCTATTTTGTGATGTTCATAAGCACCAATGCCCTATGAAGCGGCAATTATGCTATGCTTAAGATTTCTCATTTAATAGAAGGTGTCTTCCTTGGTATGTCGTGTTAAAGTTCAAAATGTATTTAGATTTCATGGAGTTGGATAAAAAAATATGCATCAAAAGTTGTTTGCCAGTTCATCATATTATAAAATAGGGTTTTGAAAGTGGGGAAAAGGGGAAGGCAAGCTAATCTAAGTTAGAAGAAAAACTAACTGACCAAACCACTGGCCAGAAACCTTACCTGATGCATGTTTCATTTATGTAAGTTTATTGCTAAAGTGTGGGTTTGGTAAATTGTCTTGCCAAAAGTATCTTTCCTCATAAATTGAAAGATCTCCCAACAGTCATCCTATAAGAACAAAATATGCATAAAAAACACAAAACTAAATTCTTCTAGGGCTTCAATGGATACGGAACTATCATCTTGTGGCGTTGAAGTACTGGTTTGGCATTTTGTAGTCAAGTGGGCAGTGTGGACAGTTCATTGTCTTGTTTCTTGATATGGTGTAATGGAGCAAGTTACCTGCATTTATGCATTGTTGTTGCATTGGCAATCACATAGAACTAAAGGAAAGTATTTGACTTCTTAGTCTCTTTTATAATTTTTTGCATAGAAGTTAGATTATGATTTAATTCTCATTGATTTAATTTTCTGCTGAGCCCTTATGCTTTCATGAAAATCTGCAGTGCGAATCCATTTAGGCTCATTGGAGTTGGATTATCAGTTTGGACAGTTGCTGTAGTTGGTTGTGGTTTTTCAATTAATTTCTGGAGCATTACAATCTGCCGCATGTAAGTACATTAACTATCTTGTGCTGTTCTTAAGCTATCTTGTTTCACTAAACATTTCAATAAAATACATCTC
>CM045920.1:1571678-1699366 GCA_025169955.1 Salix arbutifolia | reverse complement strand
TTGTAATTCTATTTCTGCCTAGACTTCGACCCTCCTAATAATGGCAGGAGGAAGAGATTCATTATCGCTGGGGCTGTGGTTTTGCCATTATTCCTCATTTTCATACTTTTATCCTCTCTTTGGTGGAAAGGTTATTTGGGAGGAAGGAAACCGAGGGATCGAGGTACAGTTGATACATTTATTTGATCTTGCAGATTTTCTGCATCGAATTTTCTTCATGTCTATCGATGAATGCATCCACTTATCAAAGAACTATCTCAATGTTGTTTAATTGTGGGACTGTATAAACTGTTTTTTTCCTTCGATGAATCCTCATGCAGATTAACTAATATATACATGTCCTCTTTGTTCCGTGGGCAGAACTTGTTGGGCTAGATCTGGTAACTGGTATCTTCACCTTCAGACAAATCAAAACTGCAACGAATGACTTTGATGCAGCGAACAAACTGGGAGAAGGCGGTTTTGGCTGTGTCTACAAAGTATAGTACAAATTTCTGTTTTCAAATGAGCATGAAATGACCTAGTAAACTTCTTTTCTTTGTCTAAAAATATTCTCATTGTAGGGAGTACTATCAGATGGCACTCAGATTGCGGTTAAACAGCTTTCAGCAAAATCAAAACAGGGGAATCGTGAGTTTGTAAATGAAATAGGCATGATTTCTGCTTTGCAACACCCAAATCTTGTTAGATTGTATGGATGTTGCATTGAAGGGAAGCAATTGTTGCTGGTATATGAATACATGGAAAATAATAGCCTCGCGCATGTTTTGTTCGGTAGGCCTCTGATCACTTCCCCATAGTATCTTATATAAAGTAATGAGAAAGAAAACAAGTTCTTTGAGAAAAATTGACAAGTTGGGTTATGCATGATGATTACAGGGACAAAGGAAATCGAGGGAACGAAGCTAGACTGGCGTACAAGGCAGAGGATATGTGTAAATATAGCGAAAGGTCTGGTTTTCCTACACGAGGAGTCGACGCTCAAAATTGTTCATAGAGACATAAAAGGTACCAATATCCTTCTTGACAAGGACATGAACGCCAAGATATCTGATTTTGGAATGGCCAAGCTTGATGACGAGGACAACACCCACATCGATACCAGAATTGCTGGAACTATGTGAGTTTCTGATATCCATGTTATTTGCTATTGGGCTCATCTTTTTGTTAACCATAGAAGGATTCACCATTTTTTATTACACCATGTCAGACATTTCACCATTTTACAGCTAGTCTTTGCTCATAGGTCCAACAATATTGTAGCTTTTTTTTGTTTTTGAGTCATCAGGTCAGACAAGTAGCTTTTATTTTTAAATAGTATGATGCTATAACTGGGCTTAAGTACCGATGGAAGGGGTTAGCTTCAAAATATGCGGTAGGCAGACATCTAGGGTTCAAATCATGCACTGCAGGGTTGCCATGGATCAGGGTTTCCCCATCTATGGCCGTGTCCCTCAAAGACTATCCCTTGGAGAGGTTTAGCCTGGTTGCCAAATGAATATACTATTCACATTATCATCCCGGGTTTGTAATCCTATTTAGGTTGCAAGAAATATAATTTTGTCTGTGAAATACAAAAACAAATAATAGGCAAGTACACTGATGCAACCACTAATTACACATCAAGATAGAGATATTCACCGAAAAATCAGAAACTACCATGAAACGGGGCACTAGACATTTAGCAAACTACTAAATTATGCTTTCTATGCAGGGGATACATGGCACCAGAATACGCATTATATGGTTACTTGACTTACAAGGCAGATGTCTATAGTTTTGGTGTTGTAGCATTGGAAATTGTTTCTGGGATGAACAATGCAAAATTTAGGAGGGGTGAAAATTTTGTATGCCTTCTAGATTGGGTAAGTTATGCCCATTTAATCTCTTATTTTTTTGTTCTTTTTTAGTCTCAGTTAGCTATATATCTCATAAATTTGTGTTTGGTTATTTTAGGTTCTATATTTACAAAAAAATGGGGACATAATGGAGATGGTTGATCCAAGATTAGGGTCTGCATTCAACAAGAAAGAAGTGGTTAGAATGATCAATGTAGCAGTGCTATGCACAAATCAATCCCCAGCACTTAGACCTATAATGTCTACAGTAGTGAGTATGCTCGAAGGAAAAACTGATGTCGAGGAACTAGTCATGGTTCCAAGCACATCGAGTGATCAATCAGGGTATGCTACGACCACATTTAACAAGTTTGCTCAAGGTTCATTCAGTGGAAGTTCAAGTGAAAATAAGTCCCTCGTGAGGTCATCTGAGGGACCATGGACTGCTTCTTCTTCTTCATCAGCCCAAGATCTTTATTCAATTCATATAAAGTGATGCCACGAACCACAAAATTTCTTATCATGAATAAGAGACAGATTAAAACTAAACAGTCACAAAACTACTATTATCTTTTATTCGTGATTCATGTTTCGTGGTATGAATCATTGCTCGTTAATCAATACTTCTCGTATATATCCTATAGTCAATGGAGTGATTATATGTAATATTGATTTATTTAAGCAAAACATATATTTTTATTTATAATAATAATAAATAAAAGAAAGAAACATTCCCAAGACTTCTCAATGAAAGATATCAAACATCTTTTTATTATTATACTTTTATTTATAATAATAATAAATAAAAGAAATCCTTCTTCGACTACCAATCTATGAAGGATATCAGAAACTTGCCAATGAAGTTGCAAAGAAAAAAACGTTCCCAAAACTTCTCTATTTTTGCTATAATTTTAGTATTCCATGGATTTGTGCACGAGTCTATGAATTTTAAACAAGACGCATAGACCAAGATTGATTATTCCATAGAGTTTGAAAGGAGATTTTCATCCTATTGTGTGTTAGTGTATAATATGCATACGTAAGGATTACCTCTTGTGTATATATAGTAAGCATGCGGATTGTATGCATTAACAATTCAATAGTACAATAGAAATTTGATTTATCTTCTTTTCCTCCAAATTCTCTCTCTCTCTCTACTTAGATCTCTTCTTCTCTGTGCAATTTCTTCACTTTTCTGCTAATCTCAACATGGTATCAGAGCTAAAAATGCTCCCGGAAACATACTGATCCAAACCCTTTGCTTCCAAAATCTGCCTTCTCGATTCCAAAAATTCTTGATTTCAAAAAAAAATTCAAGCAAAATTCATCTTCAGAATTTTATGTTTTCTTGAACAAAATTATTGTGTAAGCTGCTAAAAGTATTTGATAAAAGGTTTATGTGAATTCCTCATTCTAAAGCAATGATTATAGCAGCACAACTTCAAATTCTCCAATCTCCAATTATAACTCTAATCTCAACAATCTTGATATTTTTGAATGTAAAGCTCGACGACACAAATTACTTGAAATGATATTTTCAAATACAATTGTTACTAGAGACCAATGGAATCATCAGTTTCGTTGATGGATCTCATATATGTCCTTCTTCTGTTTCAGCAGATGAATGTGGTACAAATTTCTCTAACAATTCAAATGCATATAAAAATAATAATATAATTTTAAGTATTTGTTTGTTTTTAAAAAAAATTCACGGCTGGACTGCTATTTCAAAAAGGGTAATTACATGTTAGTTATGTCCACAGTTCTCGCAGCTAGTGGTAAGAGTTTGAGATTAAAAAATTTATTCTTCCTGTGGTCATAGGTTCGAGTCCTTCAAAATTCATGGAATTAATTGAGGGGTGAATGCAAGCTGATCAGAATATACAAATTAATAGTAATAATAAAAAGTAGCAGCTTGCTTGCTTTGAAGATAACACCATAAACAATGGCTCTTAATCATCTAGCTTCGTCTCCTACTTTCACTTTCACCCAACTCTCATCTACCAGCAATCAAATCTTACTAATAAGAAATTATTAGTTTTAGATATTTTCGCGCTTACAAGTGAATCATGAAAAAATGGAGGATGAAAATGATATTTTCTTCTTCTTGAGTTTTAGATAGTATAGAAAAAAAATCCATTCACTATTGTCAATAACAAATTATTCATATTAAAATTAATAAAATCATGAAAAATATAATTTTTAGGATTTAATTTGAGATTTGAATCTATAATAGTATAGAGAATGGTCATCTGGTCCCAAAAACTCCATCAGAAAATATATGTAGATTAATTTTGTTTACTATGCTTAATCAATCATAACTATATATAATTAGGAGACAAAACCGAAATCCCCATCCAACATTGTCTGAAATTAAAATATTGAAATTTATCATCAGAATCTCATATGTTAACTACAAACAAAGGTTAAGATTTCATACACAAATGGAAACATCAAAGTAAATTTTGTTGTAACATTCTACAGCTTAGAATCTTGAACCACATGAGGGGAAGGTAGGACTAGAGCTAAAGGTGTCTCTACCAGGCCTCTTGCTTCAAGCCATCTAATATTGTTCAGAAAAAAAAGGCATGTTAATTTCAAGCCCAAAAATCTTGTATAATATGCTGGTTTCTCCATATTTATCAAGGTGCAAGAACTCTAGATTTTATGCAAAAACATAATAAAATCATTTATATGTTCGAGCATGATCCGAGAAAGCTCTTTTTCTAATTTTATTGAAAGATAAAAAAAAATTTATTGTTATTTTTTTAAAAAAATCAAACAAATTTTGATTGAGTTTTTTCCCCTAAGTTGAACAGGTTATGAATCAACTCGAGTTTTTAACCAAGCTATACTGAATTAATTCTCTTTGTATTTTTGCTGAAACTTGTTAGAGTATACATATGGTATACATAGATATGGGTACTGAAAATATATAGAATGTATTGTATGGTATTTGTAGTTGTTATAGATTACTATAAATACCAACTGTTACTCATGTGTAGTGTGTGAAGAAATAATAATAGAATATACATCACCGTGAGCTTCCCCTCTATACCAGCAACCTAGCCACACTCTCCGGCGAGGCAACAAGGATGGTGGTAGTAGCAGCAACGTGAACCCGTGGAGTTCTGACGCCTCCTCCGGCCAGCACAGGCCACCGTTGACGACGCCTCCACCACTAGGACAACCACCTCGACCTCTTCTACCCAACGGTACTAACAGGTACACCTTTCATCACACTTGAAAAATTACTGTACATCATCTTCTTCCTCTCGGCGCTGCATACAGTGTCACGTAATTCACGTCCCACTGTTCATGCAGGCCGGACTGGTGTGAGGTGGCCCGGGCTTTGTGCCTGGCCCAAAATGCATAAAGAGGTGGGCTAACAGCCCACTGATTTTTATTTTTTTATATATATTATTTATTTATTTTTACTTTATTTTATTTAAAAATATATATAAAATAAAAAAATAAAAAAAGAAAAAAAAATGTGTTGTTTTCGTGCGTACGGCCGGATTCAAAGATTTTTTCCATCATATTTTCCATAAAAAAAATATTTTGCATTTTCCTCATGTTTTAAAACAAAAATTGGATATCGTAACCGGTTTATGATTATCTGTTGGAGTTTGGCCAAAATATCAAAAATAATTATAAATATTTTTTTTATCTATTAGGGTGTAAATTTACATTGTAAAGTACACCCATGGATAAAAAAAAGGATTTTAACTATGGTATAAATTTACATTGTAAAGTACACCCGTAGATAATAAAAAGGTTTTAACTACGGTGTAAATTTACATTGTAAAGTACACCTGTATGTCACGACGACGATTTTTTTACGCGCTTCGCGCCCCGCCGTTCCCCGCGTATTGGGGAACAACGGCGCACGGTGAAAATAGGGGGTTGTTTATAACCGTAAAATTTACGACTATAATTATTAGGAGTCGCCACCTAGTATTAAGGTCACTAGGAACCTATTAGTCTACGAGAGTCTTGGGTAAGGGGACTTGTTGTGCAAGGGGAGGACGCATCACCCCCAGTGCACCCTACCTAAGGTAAGCTGCATTGTTGTTTGATTGTTTTTCTAAGTTAAAATTTTTACACTGCATTTTCAAAAAAACATTTTTTTGTCTGCGGGTGTACTTTACAATGTAATTTTACACCGCAATTGAAAATCTTTTTTTCTTATCTACGGATGTACTTTACAATGTAATTTTATATCGTAGTTAAAATCCTTTTTTAATGTACTGATATATTATACAATGTAATTTTACACCGTAGTAAAAATATTTTTTATCTGCGGGTGTACTTTACAATGTAAATTTACACCGCGAAAGCTAAAACAAAATAATTGTTAAATTATTTTGACATTTTGGCCGACTTCCAACGGATAATCATAAACCGGTTACGATATCCAATTTTTGTTTTAAAATATGAGAAAGATGCACCATATTTTTTTTACGAAAAATATGCTTGAAAAATCTTGGAATTTGGCCGTATGCACGAGAAAAAAAATTTGTTTTGATTTTTTTAATAATAATAGTAAAAAAAGCATATATATATTTCAAAAAAATTTAAAAATATATATATATATATATATATATTTATTTTTATGGGCTGGGCTGTCAGTCCCGTGGGCTGACAACCCACCTTTTTTGGGCTGGGCTTCCAGTCCTCACGGATTGGAAGCCCACATTTCTTGAATATGTGGGTCGGGCGTGAGGCCCGACCCGTTTACTATGCCCCGGCCCACGTGAACAGGGGACGCAAATTGCGTCCCGCTGTGCATGTAGAGCCGAGGGAGACGATGAATAGTAAAATTTCAAGTGTGGCGAAACGCGTACCTGTTAGTATCTTTGGGTAGAGGAGGTCGAGGTGATGATTCCTGTCGTGGTGGCATCGTCTACGGTGGCCTGTGGTGGCCGGAGGAAGCCTCCAAAGTCGCGGTGTTCACGTTGCAGCTGCAGAGAGCGTCGCCGGGGCCTCGCCTGAAGGTGTGTTTATGTTTTTGGTGTAGAGGGGAAGTAACCGGTGATGATGAGGTGGTTTTAGGGTGGTCGAACGACTACCAACGGTGGAGAGAGAGAGAGGGTGAGTCTGCAACTAGAGAGAGAGACGTGAAACAGAGAGAGAGAGAGTGAAGCTGACGAAGAGGAAGGTGATATTTTCCTTTAGTTTTTGAGCGTGTTTTTGATGCCAAAAATCACTGTAATTTGCCTAGAATCTCTTCCTCTTTTCTGTGTTTCCCCCCCGGTTTTTCTCCTCTCTTCTACGTAGATTTTCTGGTTTTTTCTCCCCCTCCACGTAAATCTCTCTGTTTAATTCCCTCTCTGTGTAATTTTTCCTCCCTCCCTTTTTTCATGCAGCGTTCATGGCTGCCTTTTATAGAAGAAACTTGCCTGCTACGATGGCTGCTGGTCGGCGGCATGGTGGCTGCTTTCGGCTGGGTGGTGGCCTGCAGGTGGGCTGTCGGCGGCGTGGTGGCTGGTCGGCAGTGGCTGGTCGGTAGGCGTGCAGATAAAGGCAACGGGGCTGTTGTTTTTTGGAGGGAAATGAAAAAAATGCAATTTGGTCCTTCGATTTGTAATTGTTCTAATTGCACCCCCAATTGGTTTTGAACTTTTAATTTCTTTAATTTTGCCCCTGACTTCGTACAATTGGCTTAGAAAAAATTCAATTCCGTCTCCAAAAATTTCAGTCTTCTCAATTGAGCTCGAATTAAACTCAAGAATTTGATTGTTCATCAATTAAGCCTTTGATAAAATTAATTTGACCAATTTAAAGTATAACTAAGTCCTTGCACTTAATTAAATCCTTCAATTGGATCCTAAATTAATTCCAAAATATAATTATACTTTAAATTGGCCCATGGTTAAATCAAATTGGCCTATTCAAAATATAATTATGATTTTCGACTTAATTTTTACCTCGAATTTGTATTTTCGCTCATTTTTGGGCGCAAAAGAGATACGATTTGGCTCCGAAAAATATTCAAAATTTTCACCGTGATTTTCCACCGACGCCAAAACCCTTTTATTTGATTTTTGTCATTTTTATTTTATTTTGGGTCGTAACCCAAAAATTGGGTTACGACACCGTAGATAAGAAAAAGGATTTTCTTACTATGAAGTAAATTTACATTGTAAAGTATATCAGTGTATAATAAAAAATGTTTTTTTTGAAAATGCAATGTAAGAAATTTTAACTTAGAAAAACAATCAAACAACAATGCAGCTTACCTTAGGTAGGGTGCACTGGGGGTGATGTGTCTTCCCCTTGCACAACAAGTCCCCTTACCTAGACTCTCGCAGACCAATAGGTTCCTAGTAACTTTAATACTAGGTGGCGACTCCCGATATTTATAGTCGTAATTTTTATGACTATTAAACACCCCATTTTCGCTGCACGCCGTTGTCTCTCTAGAGAGGGATGGCGGGCCGTGAAGCGCGTGAAAAATCTCCGTCACGACACTTAACATGTTATCAGAGCTAAAATGATTCAATTTACGCGTTTGCAATCGCGATCTGCCTTTTCAAATTCATTGTTCTTATTCTAATAAAATTCAAAGTTTCACTGATTCGGCATTTATTGAATCAATCTTGAAAATGATCTTGTAGTCAACTTCACATAGGTTGATATTTGTACTAATTCCACTTCTTCTCTTCATATTTATGAGAATCAATCGCAATTTTAAAAATGGTCACAGCTACACAATTGCACATTCTTCAATCTCCAATTACAAACCTCATCTCCACCATTTCAATGTCTATAAATATTAAGTTAGATGATTCTAACTACTTGAATTGGAACTTTCAAATGCAACTCCTACTAGAAAGCAATGACATCTTTGGATTCGTTGATGGTTCTCATTCGTGCCCTGCTCCTTCGAATGAATTTGGTACAAATGATTCTAACTCTCCTTCTTCATCTTATATAGAGTGTAATGATATGTTGGTGTGGAAAATGCATGATAGGACAGTTATGCAATTAATCACTGCAACTTTGTCTTCCGTATCAATGTCTTGTGCTATTGGTAGTAGTAGCTCTAAGGAACTTTGGCTAAGATTGAAAGAACAATTTTCTATGGTTTCTAAGACAATTATATTTCAAATGAAGTCCAATTTGTAGAATATTAGGAAAGGGATGGATACTATAAGTCAATATCTTCTTAAAATCAAAGAGGCCAGGGATTATTTGGCTGCTACAGGGGTATTTTTTGATGATGAAGATATAGTGATTTTGGCCTTGAAAGAATTACCTTCTGAGTATAATACCTTTAGGTGTGTTGTTAGAGGCAGAGAAAGTGTAATCACCTTGAAGGAATTTAGGTCTCAATTGCTTATTGAGGAACATATTGTAGAGAATATAACACCTGCCAGTTCCACATACCTTAATGCCATGCACACACTATTGCCAAAACCCAGTCTCCTTCCACACAGGTGTTTCAATCCTTTTCTCGGGGACAACATGGATACAATTCCTATGATAGTGGTGGATATAAATCTTTTAATAGGAATAGGGGCAGGGGAAGACCTAATTACAATAATCAGAAAAATTTCACACCGAGAGCTTCATTTCATACTAAACCACATGTTTCAGGTGTGTTAGGCTTATATGCCCCCTTTTCATATCCCTTATCAGCTTCTTCCAGTAATGTTGTGTGTTAATTATGTAACAATGAAAGCATATAGCTATTACGTGTGGCTCTAGAGGTTATGTCAACTTGGTATTGTTTTTATAATGCGAATGACCCAAACTTTGTTGGTTCCTCAAGTGGTTCTCCTGCAAGTGGTCCTTTAGCTCCTCAAACTCAACATCATGCTCTGTATGTTATGCGCAATACCTGTCAGTCTTCTCAGCAAGCCTCATTTCACAACTCTCCTTCAGTATGGATTACTGATACAGGAGCTACAAATCATATGACAGATGATTTGTCAAATTTGCCATTAAGCTCTTCCTATCCTGCCAATGATATGGTTCAAACAATCAATGGAGAAGGTTTGTCAGTATCTCATATTGGTTCTGCATCAATTCCTATGTCTCCTAAACCTCTTCATTTTAATTCTGTGTTATTTGTTCCTAAACTAACTCAAAACCTACTGTTTGTTCATCGCATTTGCTTGGATAACAACTGCTACCTAATATTTTATGCATTTTGCTTTTGGATTCAGGACAAAGCCACATGGAGAATCATGTACAAGGGACAGTGTAGTAATGGCCTCTATCCTCTGTCGTTTGCCTCTTGTAAATCTCTTGGCAGATTCCAGTCTCATGCCTATATTGGTCAGTTGATTGTATCGTCTACTTGGCATCATAGGTTAGGTCATCCTTCCAATAAAATTTTCAATCTCATGTTACAGAGAGCCAATATTCATTGTTCTTCAAAGTTTACTAATGATATATGTGTTAGTTATATTGAGGGTAAGTTTTGTAAACTTCCCTTTTCCTCTCGTATGCATACATCTGTAACTGCTTTTCATATTATCCACAGTGATCTATGGGGTCCCTCACCAAGCAAATCAGTTGATGGATATCGATATTATGTAATCCTTGTTGATGAATTCACTAGATATTATTGGTTGTTTCCTCTTGTCAATAAAAATGATTTATGTTCAGTGTTTACTACCTTTCACTCTTATGTTCATACTCAATTTTCTAGTTTCATTCAAGTGTTTCAAAGTGACGGGGGGGGGGGGTGAGTTTGTTAGCAAGTCCTTTCAAAATTTTCTTACAGATAAGGGGATTATACACCATAAATCTTGTCCATACACACCTCAACAAAATGGATTGGATGAACGTAAGCATAGACATCTCATTGAAACCTCAATCACATTACTTCAACATGCTCAATTACCCTCCACATTCTAGACTTATGCCGTGCATATTGCTTCTTACTTAATCAATAGAATGCCTTCTGCTGTCATAGAACACAAATCACCATTTGAATTGTTGTTTGGTACCATACCTCTTATATCTCATTTACGAATCTTTGGGTGTGCTTGTTTTCCATTACTTAGATCTTATTGTCAAAATAAACTTCAACCCAAAACTACTATATGTGTGTTTCTAGGCTATGCTGCTCAATATAAAGGGTACATTTGTTATCATGTATCTAGCAAGCATGTATATGTCTCTAGGCATGTTATTTTTCATGAACATGTCTTTCCCTACAAAGATTTAGTTCACAAACTTCAATCATCTATTGCATCTTCCTCTCCCACATCATCTTCTATAAGACCTATTGTCACACATAACAATGTTATCACAATCCCCCTATTGAGTATTCTACTGCTGCTATTCCATCATCAACCTCTTCCTTGTCCATTACTCTTGCTTCCTTCTCATGAATGTTGACTCCTTGCCTTCTGTTGAACCTTTTCGGCCTGAGGCCATATCAGTTGTTTTGCAAATTCCTCCGATGAACCTACATTCTATGCAAACTAGAAGTAAAAGTGGTATTATCAAGAGGAAATTTCTGCCTCCACACAGTTATAAATTATGGTGTTACTGATTGCTCATTGACAGAACCTAGCACTTATAAAATGGCCATGCAAATACTAGTGTGGGTTACTGCTATGCAGGATGAGCTACATGCTCTTAATTCTCAGGGTACCTGGAGTCTAGTTCCTCTTCCTTCTCACAAAAACTTGGTAGGTTGCAAATGGATTTTTAAAATCAAGAAGAATGCTGATGGTTCTATAGCTCGGTATAAGGCCTGATTAGTTGCCCAGGAATTCAACCAAGAACCAAGTCTTGATTATGGGGAGACTTTTAGCCCAATGGTGAAACCTTCTACAATTAGACTTGTTCTAGCTTTGGCTGCTCATTTTGGCTAGGTGTAATGGCAGTTGGATGTAAAGAATGTTTTTCTTCATGACATTCTTAATGAAGAGGTTTACATGGCTCAACCCCCTGAGTTTACACACACTAATCATCCTGAACTTGTGTCTAGACTTCACAAGTCCTCATATGGCCTGAAGCAGGTCCCGAGAGCATGGAATGAAAGGTTCACCAATTTTTTACCAACACCGGGGTTTCAGGGCACTTACTCTAACTGCTCTTTATTTGTTAAACACTTTGATGATGGTATTATCATTCTATTGGTTTACGTAGATGATATTATTATTGCTGGGAATCAGTCTTGTGAGGTTCAGAAGATTATTCATGCTCTTGTTGCTGAATTTGATATTAAGGACTTAGGTGATCTACATTATTTTCTAGGCATTCAAATCACTCGTATTCCACATGGTATGTTTTTATCTCAATCTCAGTGTCACGATGACGATTTTTTCACGCTTCACGCCCCGTCATCCCCCGGGTTGGGGGACAACGACGCGAGGTGAAAAAAGGGGTGTGTTTTATAGCCGTTAAAATTACGACTATAATTAGTAGGAGTCGCCACCTAGTATTAAGGTTACTAGGAACCTATTGGTCTACGAGAGTCATGGGTAAGGGGACTTGTTGTGCAAGGAGAAGACGCATCACCCCCAGTGCACCCTACCTAAGGTAAGTTGCATTATTGTTTGATTGTTTTTTTCTAAGTCATTATTTTTGGTCTTTTTCTAAGGTTCAACGTAGATTTCTCTCTGTGAGAGAATCTCTACTTCGCTAGGAGTTGAAAGACTAACCAAAAGAATTTTATACTGCATTTTCAAAAAAATATTTTTTTTGTACGCGGGTGTACTTTACAATGTAATTTTACATCGCAATAAAAGAAAACCCTTTTTTAGTATCCGCAGGTGTACTTTACAATGTAATTTTACACCGAGATAGCTAAACCAAAAATAATTTTTAAGTTTTTTGATATTTTGGCTAAATTCCAACGGATAATCATAAACCGGTTACGATATCCAATTTTCATTTCAAAATATGAGAAAGATGCAACATATTATTTTTACGAAAAATATATATTGAAAAATCTTGGAATTCGGTCGTATGCACAAAAACAACATATTTTTTGTTTTTTTAAATAATATTCCTTTTTTAAATAAATAAAAAATAAAATAAAAAAATCTAGGCCTGGCCTAGCCCAACCAAATGGGCCGACCCAGCCAAGTTGGGCCAAGTGCTCAACTATGAGAGGCTTGGGCTGGGCCGAGAGCAGGTCCAACCCACGAATAAAATGAAAACGGGACAGGAGTGAATTCATATTCACTCCTGCAAACTCCTGCAATGGTTACGTGAACAGTACCAAAGGGTTCGGTTGACGACGACGAGAGGTTTAACTGCTACTACCGCCGGGAAGAGGAGGTCGAGGTGGTTATCCCTGTGATGGTGGCGTCAAAAATGGCGGCCTATGGTGGCCGGGAGGAGCTCCGGTGTCGAGTCTGTGGCTGTCGTTCACTTCTCCTCAAGCTGTTGTTGTGCTCTTCGTTGCTGCTGTGTCACCGGAGAAGAAAGGGAAGGTTGCGATCACTGTTGAGGAGCTTCTAGAGTGGTGGTTGACGGCTGCTGCTGGTGAGGAGACATTCGTCGATGGGGACTGGTTTTTGAGAGAGAACTGCTGGCAGAGAGAGAGAGAGAGAGAGCGGGAGGAGAGAGAGAGATCAACTGCTACTCTACCGGCGAGGACTCTGCCTGCGCCAAGGAAGATGAAGGAGGGACTGCTAGCTTGTAGTGTTCGTGTCCAAGCTTTTTCAGTCACAGTGGTCTCTGCAAATCTGCTCGTCGCCCGTCTGTGATCGTATTCTTTGCAGTATTTTTTTCCTTTGGTTTCTCCTTCTCTGTGTACGTGATTTTTCTGGTTTTTCTCTCTCTATTACGTAAACTTTCTGCTCTTTTCCTCCTTTTTTCTCCCCTCCGTTGCTCTGTCTTTTTTTATTCGTTCCCTTCTTTTGTGCTTCCTTTTTTCAAGGTTTTTCCCCGTCTGCCCCCTGTTTGAGTATTTTCCCTCGTTATTGTTCGCTTTTTGTGCTTCGATTTCTCCTGCCTATTTATAGGCGAATGAGGTAAGGTGCAGGCATGGGGGTGTTGTCCACGGGATGGTGTTGCAGAGGGAGTGGGTTGAAGGCATGGCTGCATGAGCATGGCTGCCGGCATGGTGCAGCATAGCTCTGGTAGGCCTAAGAAGTTCTTTTTTTTCCCTTTTTTTTGAAAATTTGAAATAAATAAGTTGTGACAAAAAAAGAGTTTTTCGATGGGAAAAAACAGGAAGAATGATGTTTTTATCTTCAATTTTGGCTTCCGATTTCACCCGAAAAGTTTTGTCACCGAAAATTCCGATCTACTGGTCAAAACTGATATGCTAGAGTCCAAAGCGTGTGACACTCCCTGCCTTCCATATCAGAGAATGCTCAAAGATGATGGGGGTGCCATTTGAGAATCTCACTTTATATCGTATTGTTGTTGGGGCCTTACAGTATTTGACATTCACACGGCCTGACATTGCATTTTCAATGCACCAGGTTTGTCAATTCATGCAAAAACCCATGGTGATACACTTTGCTGCTGTTAAACGTATGTTATGTTATTTGAAAGACACTGCTTCTTATGGCATCAACTTTGAGCATGGTTCCTTGGACCTTCATGCATTCAGTGACGCTGATTGGGCAGGTGACCCTAATGATAGACGATCAACAACTGGTTTGGTTGTTCTTCTTGGATCCAACCCTATCTCCTGGTCTTCTATGAAACAACTTACAGTGTCTCCTTCATCTACCGAGGCAGAGTATCGAGCCCTGTCATTTACAACTGCTAAACTTGACTGGCTTAAGCAGCTATTGGTCTTCATGCATATTGTGTTTGTGTAACCTCCTACCATCTTTTGTGACAATCTCTCGGCAATTACACTGTCTTTCAATCCTATTCAGCATCAAAGGACCAAGTATATTGAGATTGATGTGCATTTATGTGTGAAAGGGTGGTTGAAAATCAATTGTGTCTGCAGTTTGTCTCCTCCAAGGAACAATATGCTGACATTCTCACCAAGGGGTTGAGTGCTCCTCTGTTCAAAATCCATTGTTACAATCTCATGCTTAGTTTACCAAAGTATGAGAATGAGGGGGGATGTTAGAGTATACATATGGTATACATAGATATGGGTACTGAAAATATATAGGATGTATTGTATGGTATTTATAGTTGTTATAGATTACTATCAATACCAACTGTTACCCACGTGTAGTGTGTGAAGAAATAATAACAGAATATACAAATTCAAAATTTCCCTTTCCCTCTCTTTTCTTCTCTGTCTCTCTCGTCTCTTCTTCCTCTTCTAATCTGCAAGATTCTTCTCTCCTTATCTCTAACAGTCCAAGTCCAACAGTCCAAGTCTATCATAGTTGGATCCTTTGGTGGGCCAGCCCAGTCCGAAATTTTTATTTTTTATTTTTATTTTTTTAAATACAAAAAAATATTATTAAAAAATGTATTGTTTTTGTGCATATAGCCGAATTCCAAGATTTTTCCATGTATATTTTTCATAAAAAAATCTGATACCAATGATAGATCCCGATCACAGTAGGAACAATATTAATAACCTCTGGCTTTCTTAGAGTGAAAGTTTCAAGGAAAAATTGCTTATCCTTTATTCCATGCTAACCTTCCAATAAATAGAGTTAAGCTTAACAAATTAGCTTTAACTCAAGAAATTCGCCAGTCTTATTTTAAAGAAACAAGTTATAACAACTTTGAATGAGTAAAAAAAATGCAAAACAACAACAGAATGGGATTTTTCTTAGGGATTCTTTCTGATGTTCTTGGCCTATCACTAAGTCAAGAATTCCAGAAATTGTGTGACAAACCAATGATAAAATTTTGAAGAAGGATTAAAGCTGGTTGCAATGATATTTGAAGTTTTGAATAATTTTAATGTATTAATATAAAAAATTAAAATGATTATTTATTATATCTTTAATTAAAAAATAATTCTAAAAAATACCACATAACACAGTATCAAACACATAATTTAGGGCGAGATCCAAGGAGAAAATCTAAGTCCCACAGTGCCGTTATTTTTATGTATTTGTTTTTTTCTTCAACTAAATATACTTTTACCATTTTTATTCATATTTTTATTTTTCTTTAACAATAACCAATCATCGTCTAAATACCATCCTTTAAGAAAGTTTTATGAAACCTTTATATACAACGAGTCTCTTTCATGGTTTCGTGGATTCATAGATTAAAGCCTATCTTTTCTTCATTTCACACAAAAATGAACATGAAAAGCAATTTTCCTGATTATTGAAGATGATACCACAAGATCTACGTTCCTGTCGCTTTCATCATCTACTCCATAATATGATCATCAACTAGTCAAAGTTTTCCACTCAAAAGCTTGAGATTTGGTGTAAGTGTGACTGTTGATATAAGGTGTGTATGATTGATATTATTTTTAAAAATATTTTTCTTTAAAAAATATATCAAAATAATTTAAATACATCAAGTCAAAGGAAAAGAGAGGGAAGGAGCAGATCCACACGCACACCTGTCTAGTGCTTCACTGGTGGAGGCGCATGGAACCTAGCGCCACTAGTGACGGTGATGCGTGAACCCACTGTTCTTGCCACAACCACCACTATTCTTGGCCATTTTGTTAGTTTTAGATGATTCTTGTTTTTGACATTGTTGTAATATTTAATTATTTCATGTATTTAAATTTGTGGATTTGAATTTTTGTTGTTTTATAAATGTGGTGTAAGTTGTAAAATGTGAAAGCAGAAATGTAAAAAAGCATTGCATATGAATTTAACTCACGAGAATTAATGGTGTAAATTCGGATAATAAATATTAATCCTACAAGTAGACTAATATTTAAATATCTAAAAACAACCAAAAAATTCTCAGAGTTGTTCTTAGAAGTGATTGATTTTTTTTTGAATATTTTTATGAAGGATGAATTGCGAAAAACCCATTCGCTTTCCAGGATAAATGATCTTTTTTAGAGTATCTACATGGATTTTTTTTCCTGATATTTTATTTAGGTACACGATCCCACGATAAAATCTCAAAAACTAGATTTATTCATAAGAATAAATACTACATATCAAAACATTTTAATCGCATAAAAAATACACAATGCAACTTACCTCAAGTAAGTATTATTAGGGGTGCTAATAAATACCCTTTACGCAACCAATCCCTTACCTTCAAATATCTGATTAGGCCAGTACAATCGAGTTTTCATAGCGACCTGAACAACTAGGCATGACTCCTTAACATCGACAAGACTCTCCTGAATATTGCGCAACGACGTGCAACAGAATAACAACTCCACCAGGGAAGATGTTTTTTCCAAAAAATATACTGGATTAAACTTTGATTATTTTGATATGAATTATTTGTTTTGATGTGTTATCGCATTCTCACACCAAAAAACTGTGATCTAAAACTTGATTAATAATAATAATAATAATAATAATATTTTGATCAAATATTGTGGAGGGCAAACCGACATGTGATAAGTTTTCATGTCAGCATATTAAAAGGTTGAAATTTCCAAGAGAAAACACTTGAACTCATAGTAAGTCAGCATCAGAAACATAGACAGGAAAGCCACCCAAGTGAGACTGGTAGGAACCCAACCTTTAAATTATGTTTAATGTCCCATGTCTAAAGGGATAGGCGTTGATTTTTTGGAGTCAATGTGTTGTCATTTCTCATTTTTTCTTCTAATCTACTAAAAAATATTTATTAACAGATTAATAAAGAAATTCATTGCTAATAAACATTAGCAACGTTAATTTACATTATTAACCAATACAAATTTATATTTAATAATTTATCTTTATTGCAGAAAAAATTAAAAACAAATATTTCAATACTAATACCTGTTGTTAAGTAATATTCAGCAACAAATATTCCATTGTAAATATTTTTAATCTGCAATGAAATAAGAAGTTAATTACAAAATAAATAAAGTAAAAACTCAAGTCAATTAGATGAATTTGCCAAAGCTGAGATATAGATCATAAGGCTAAAAAAACCATAAAAAATAGAGTAATTTATTAAGTTTAATATTTAATAAATTAAGTACTTTAGAGAAAAAAACTACTTTTTTTTAAAAGAAAAACATATTATTTAATTGGGATAAAAAAATAATATTTTATAATGTACAACACTACTCGATCCATAATATGATCATCAACAAGTCAAAGTTTCTCAGTCAAAAGGTTGCTATTTGGTGTAGCTGTGACCTGTTGATATAAGAAGGTGGGTATGTTCATGGGAACAAGCTGGACTGCGTCATGAGAAGCAGTATCGTGTTTGATGGTTTGTTTTTAGTGTTTGACGAGTTGCTTGCCCGCGCGCTGCGTTGAGTTTTTTTATATAGAAAACTGAATAATTTTTATTCATGTTATAATTGGTTATCTTAATATTTAATTAGTAAAATTATAATAGATTAAATTTATTAAAAATAATTGTTTTTCCACCTAAAAGTAATATTGTAATCGAAAAGCAGGGGAAGTGACTCGTATATTTTTTAAGTAATTATGGTATCATTGTAAATAATTTGTTTGTATTTATGTATCTATACTCTTAGTTTTGACTTTTAATTTTTATTAGAATTTATCTTTGTATTAAATGTAACTTTGGTTCAAAAACAGAGTAAGTTAACCTATGGTGGTGTGAAATGAATGTTAAACATTTTCTTATGCATGTATAGTTAATCTTTAGTTGTTAGTTATTTTGTTATATTTTTTAAAGCGTTAATATCAAAAAAATATCAAAATATATAATTATTTCTAACAGAAAAAACCTTTAAATTTTTTTTTTCTCATTATTTTAAATGCATTCTTTATAATAAATTAAATATATTAAAGAGCTAAATAATTGAAAGTCTTGTAGATTGATTGTTTCGCTCTAATTTAAGCATTATTAAAAAATAAAGAACCATTAACATTTTTTGACATGTTATAAAAAAAAATTTGGCTGCGGCGAAGCGTAGGCAAGGGACTCATATATTTTTTATTTATAGATAATTTGAGAAAAAAATTCCACCTATTTTGTCTATTTGCAGTTTCGTATATTTTCTATTCATGTAATATTAGATAAATTGCTCAAATTTTGCCAACTGTTTCGTCTACATGTTACTTCGTATATTTTTTTTATTTATGTGATATTAGATATAAAATATCATATATAAAAAAGCCGCAGAAGTCAACTTCTAAGAAAAATAACATCAACTGATGAATTATTTTGATTATTATTTTCATTGTTGTTATCATGATTGTTAAATTGTCACAATTATTGTAGCTGTCATTATAAATATTATTAAAAATAATTCATATTCTAATTATTATTGTTCATACTATCGATGATAACATAATTTTTGTTAGAAAAGAAATTAAATAATTTTTTATTTTGTAAGATTTATTCTTCATATTATTATATTAAAAGTATTTTAGAACACTGATATTATTATTTTTTTTGAAAATAGGCCATTCATATATATATATATATATTAAGCTGCTAATATGAAATAAATATCAAAATATATAATTAGTCCAATATATTTATAAGAATATTTATATATATATATATATATATTAAGGTGCTAATATGAAATAAATATCAAAATAGAGCGGTATGCCCGCGCGATGCGGCGGGGCTTTTTTCTCTATGTAGAAAATTGATTGCTTTTATATGTATTATATTTTATTATTTTAATATTTAGTTAGTATAATTATAATTGATAAAATTTGTATAATCGAAATGAAAAGTGGTTCGTATATTTTGTAATTGCAGATAACGCAGGTAATTTTTTTTCCCGAGTTGCTTTTTTTTCTCAGTGATGTTAGATTTGACACCTTATAATTTTTTTTTTCAACAAATAAATTTATATTTATTGTGTGCTATAATAAGTTATTTTAATGTTCAATCACTAAAATTGCAATAGATCAAATATGTTAGAAATGAGTTTTTTGCGTGGTATAATTAGTATGCTTGCCAACGCACCGCGTTAGGGTTTTTTCTATATAGAAAAATATTTGATTTTTTACATGCTGTAATTAGATGTTTAAATATTTAATTAGTAACATTATAATAGATAAAATATGTAACAAATTAAATCTTAGGCGATGATATTCAATAAATATTAGAACATATAATTGGTTTCACATATTTTAATTTGACATAAATACACAAATATATAAATAAAAAATCAAAATACTGCAATTTTTTTTTCAAGAAATAAACTTAAACAAAAGAGCACAAAATTTAATTTGAAGTCAATTTTTTTTATTTTATAAGATTTATTCATCGTATTATTATATTAAATGTATTTAAGAATACTAATATGAATTTTTGTCCTTAAAAATATCTTATGTCATTTTTCCTCTCTTTTTGTATATTTTGAGGCGACAATATTCAATAAATATTTAAACATATAATTAGTTTCACATATTTTAATTTGACTTAAATATAAAAATATATAATTAATTTGATATACTTAATAATATATTTAATTTAAAGGATAATTTGAGGCTATTTTTTTTTATCTCTTTATATATTCTTAGGCAATAATATTCAATAAATATCCAAACATTGAAGAAATAAACGTAAATAAAAGAGCACATTTTTTTTAAAGCCATTTTTTTTAAATTTTATAAGATTTATTCATCATATTATTATATTAAATGTATTTAAGAATATTGATATGAATTTCTTTCCTTCAAAAAATCCTAGGTCATTTTTCCTCTCCCTCTATATATTCGCAGGCGATAATATTAAATAAATATTTGAACATATAATTAGTTTCACATATTTTAATTTGACATAAATATACAAATATATAATTAATTTGATATACTTTCAATAATATCTTTAATTTAAAAGTCAAAACTGAAGCAAACCCAAACATTGAAATCAAATAATTCAAAACAAAACCGGAAATTAAAAGAACTGGGACCGAAATGAAACTGAAATCTATAATTAACTTGCATGGAAGGATAAAATTGAAAGAAATCAAACTTTGATACTGAAAATATTAAGGATTTATAATAAATTTGCATGGAAGGATGAAATTGAAATCAATGAAAATTTTGATACCAAAAAAATTCCGAATTCCAGGTCAATCCACTCAATTAGAAGAATGAGGACCGAATTGGAACTCCAATATATAATCAATTTCAATTGAGGGATGAAATTGAAAGAAATCAAAACCTATATAATAGCATCAAGGCCAATAATAACAAATTAAACGTTCAGGGGCTGAAATGAACTTTGACAAAAAACAGCGTAGCTGACGTCATCTGGCGCAGGCAGGAGAGAGAAAGCGGGGGTGAAAATTCAAACGGCTATTGACACGTCTCTGGACACCATCTTGCCACACGCGCCGCTCCATGTGGAAGAGAACATGCTTGAAAATCATTCTAGACGCTGGTTGGGCATTTTCCGACGCCGTAGGAAGCTGTACGCGCCGTCCGAAAAACGCGTGAGCGTTGGATCAGACGGCGCGTCTGGCGACGCGCCAACAGATATTAGCGAAAAAAAAACAAAAAATTGGCTAATTACCGGAACACCCCTCACACCCAGGTCATGGTTTTGTCTTTTTCGGGGGCGAAACCGTCGTTACACTGTTCATTCTAATATTAAAAAAATAAAAAAACAGGTCGGCCGAACCGGGCCGGACCGGACCGGAATGGTCAATGACCGTCCAGCCCCCGAAAAATGCGGTTTTTTTTTGTCTTTTTCGGGGGCTATTTTCGTGCATACACTGTTCAAAAAAAGAAAAAGGAGAACATACACCCGCGAAGCACCGGGTCAAAGTGCACATGAATAGTGTCCATGAGTCTGTGTGAACACTGTTAAGTTGCACAGTAAATTCACGTTATGGTTTAGCTGTATAGATAATGGTTTGTTTTTATTTAAATATATATATTTTAAATTATATTTAGATAGTCTTGATATTTTCATGTAAATAATGATTTTTTAAATAAAAAATATTATTTTTATATATATTTTTAAAACTATTCAAGACAATACTTGAGACACTACCATACGGGTCCATCCCTAAACTGAACTTGCAAATTCTTAATCACGTGGGGCAAAATGCAGCCAGCCACAACTTTTATTATTAGTTTTTCACCAATAATTTTCATGTTGAGTGTGAGATAAAAAGTCTTTTTGTTTTTTAATTAATTTTTTTAAGTATTCTTTTTTGTTGTTTTAGTATAACTATATCAAAAATAATTTTTAAAAATAAAAAAATATTATTTTAATATATTTCTCCACAAAACTAATTTAAAAAAAAAATCGATTTACAGACAGGTGTAATTTCAGCGTGGGGTTATCTTTATTTATAAGACTACGGAAGAAAGACCCTACATCATCCTGAAAAGTCGACTATAATATTGCATAAAGCTTCATTTCTCCAGGCAGCCTATCAAGTGGATTGCAGAAGACGAAGGAAGATGGCTCCTGCACTCTCTGATATTTTCAGAATCACATCTACCTTACTCATGCTCATATTACTAACGTTTTGCATGGGAGCTACAAATTTGGAGGCCCAGGTTGGAGGCCTTGCTAACGATGAAGGTACACACACACACACACTCATATATATATATATATATATATATATATATTTATATTTTAATTTGGTTCAGATGGGCAAATTCCTTAATGTTTAGAGGAAGACATACGCTTGTAATGGCTTTTCTGCAGAATTTGAGTTCTGTAACCATGCTAGTAATTGCATCATGCAGTGACTTTTCTGCAGAATTCTGCGTTTTTTTCAAACATTTTCTGGCAAGGATTTGTAGAAGCCACCGGATAATAATCCCGGAATTAGAAGCTGAGATTTAATTTTGATTCATGCAGTGGAAGCTCTACTTGAAGTCGCAACACAACTGGGCAAAAAAGGCTGGAATCGCAATATGACACTGTGTAACGATACACTTTTACCTCTAGAGCCAGATGCTGACAATAAAGTTATCTGCAATTGCTCATTTCCTGGGGGTGTGTGCCACGTTGTTGCCATGTATATTTCTTCACTTTCAACTCCATGCTTGTCACGCTCATATATATATATATATATATATATATATTAATTTCATCGTAAAAACAATAAAATTCTTATATTAATTTTGTTATTTAATATTAGATGGTTTTAAGAATTGTGTTTTCTATTTTTTTCTTGTTTTTCTGATTTTATTTACATATTTGTCACAGAAATTTATTTATTTTTATTGCTTATGCCAATCTTTAATATAAAATATGTTGGAATACTTTTTTTTTTATCAATTTTCTTTTAATATCATGATCAAAAGGTTAACCTGAATTTACTCTATTTTTTTCCTTTTTAATTGGGCTTCGTATCCTCTATTATACAAAATGTTTAAATATTGTTTTTATGTTAAGAAAAACTTAATCTAATCTACTGCGTATTAAGGTCAAATGATACAGTGGAGGGCTACTTGTGGTGGATAAAATCTCCTCATAAACCCCCTACGATAGTTGAATTTTATTTTATGAAATTTAGAAGAAAACAAGTATACTAATGATCTGAAGGATGACATAATTAACATCATCAGGGAGAGGCCGGCGAATTTAGGAGCTGAGAACCAGGCCCTAGAGGGGATGCTTCATCAGTGGAATATTAATTAGTTTGTGGTGCCGTTGCATGCAAGGTTGTAAAATCCGTTCCGGGTACCGTTCTGGTTTTTTGTTTGGAACGGAACGTTCCGGTTTCGGTGCATTCCGGCGTTCCGTTCCGGTTTTGTACTGTTCATATATAATTAATTATATATATATATATATATATGAAAAAAAATATTTTAACAAATATAATTAAAATTCAAGATAAATTAACTTTAAATTATACAATACAAACACAAAATCAAACAAACATAATCTCAAAATTAGAAACACCTATAAAATTCCAACAATAAAATTATTTTTAAAAAATAAAAATAAAAAATGAATTTAATTATAATTAAAAGATCCAAAATATTTGAAATTTAAGCTACTTATTGTATGTTTTTCAAGTAATTCTATGTTTTTTTATGGTTGTTGTATTTGAATTTGAATTTGAATTTTGAAATTAATTAATGTTACTTATTGTTTTTGATGTTAGAAAAACTTAAGAAAACAAAATAAACACATTAAGAAATAATCAATAAGTTCAAACATAATTAATTAAAATACATTCCATTACAAATAATTCAATCAAATTAATTACAAATTAATACCCCTATTTTTTATGTTAACTATTATTATATAATAATTAATAATTAATTATTATATAATAATTAGTATAAAAACCAATAATTAGTATAAAATATTAAAACCAGCCCACCCATATAAATTATAAAACCCTACCCATCCAACCCTACCCATATAAATTATAAAACCCTACCCATCCAACCCTACCCATCCTTTCTTCTTCTCTAGCCGCCGCCCAACCCTCATCTTCCTCTTCCTCTTCGTCCTCATCTTCCTCTTCCTCTTCCTCATCTTCCTCTTCACTTCCATCACTTGTGTCCACATCGTCTTCTTCCTCATCTTCATCAGATTCTTTATCCTCACGGACAATTTCTTCCATGGTAAAATCAGGAGGAGGAGGAGGAGAGGGAGAAGAGGGTCTTTGTCTTTTTGGCCTCGGAAAGCTTGGCCCTTCTCCATCTTCGAGTGAGAATTTTGCCATCTCTCTCTGCAAAGTTAGGTTTAAGAAACGAAATTGATTTGGGAATTGTGGAATCGGGGGTCGTTTCTGTGTATTTTATAAGGGGACATGAAACGGCGTCGTTTTGGCTTGACCCGGAACGGAACGCCCGGTACGGAACCGGGGCGTTCCAGCCGGAATTCGGCCGGATTTTCCGGAACTGGCCGGGATTTTGACCGGGACAACAACGTCGCCGTTTTGTCCCGGATTTTGCATTGGAACGGGCCGTTCCGGCCGGAACGGAACGGGATCAATAAGCCTGGTTGCATGAGCGGCTGGCCTGTTTTTCTGGGCTGGTGGGCTCTTGCATTTGGGCTCTCGGTTTTGGGCTGGTTTCAAGCCCGTTGGTCTGCTGTTTTGATCAGTCTCCTGGGCTTCTTTTGAGGGGCTTTCGGTAGCTTTGTTAGCTTGGGTTAGGGCCTAGTCCCTTTTGTAATGGCCTCTCGGCCGGAGCTTTTGCTTTTCCTGTCTAGTCGGAAGTCTGTTTCCGGCTAGGCCGCCTCCTTGCCTTTGGCCGGAGGCTTCTCTACTGTACAGTTCCTCTCTTTAATCCACTTTGAAATTTGTTTCAGAAAAAAAAAAATGATCTGAAGGAGGACTTAATAGAAAAGAAAGGATCTTCAGCTAAGCTCTGCTAGATGTCAACAATTTTGGTTTTCTATTCCATTGGCTCTTGTAGTTATGTCTTATATTCCACTGATTTGCAATGGTCGGAAGTTTTGAATTCTGACCTTATATTGAGGAATTGATGGGTCCAAGTGTTCTTGCAATGCAGATATCTCAAAAGACAAGATCTTGATGGCAGTCTCCCAAAAGCTATACAGAAACTACCACACCTTAAACAATTGTAAGCAGTGCTTCAAATTACTTCATTTCTACAGATTGAGCACCGTGAATTTGTATCGTATCGTATGATTTGATTTTGTCAGAACTCTATCATCTCTGCAGAGATCTTTGGGCCAACTACCTGAGTGGCATTATACCACCTGAATGGGCTGATAACAAGCTGGAAATATTGTAAGAAAATACTGCATTCATGTTTTCTAGCCAATGAATTGCTTACTCGTAATTATTTAATTAATAAATTGAATAAGCTACAGGTCCCTCGGCGCGAATCGGTTGACTGGAAAAATTCCTAGCTATCTGGGAAGGATTACCACACTTACATTCTTGTATGCATTTTCTACTAGTCAATTTCTTGTTTTTTTTATTATTTCAATTCTGTAGAATTGTTTAGTCAGGAGTAATCCTCAGAGTTGGCATTTATGCACAGGACCATTGAAAACAATATGTTTTCTGGAACTGTCCCCCCTGAGCTTGGAGACTTGGTTAACATGGACAGTCTGTCAGTTCATTCAACCTTTTGTACTAGAAATTAAGTCCTAACTGATTATTAAATGTTAAGTGTTTTTCTCTTTATGTGATTGCAGAACTCTCAGTGCCAATAATCTCAGTGCCAATAACTTTATGTGGAGAGCTACCCTTGGCTCTTGCTAATATGATCCGATTGACGGGACTGTAAGCTCTCATTTCACATGTTCTGAGTCTCATCACTGAAGAAGAACCTTAACCCCATCTTTAATTTTGTATTGACAGAAAGATCGAAGCTGGTGGTTTCACTGGACCCATTCCTTCAAACATTTCTCTCTTGACTAGTCTACCTGAGCTGTAAGATGTTTGTTTTAAATTTATTGTCCCAGTTTCACTTTAATCTTGAACTTCACACATTTTTATGTTGTCTAATATTGAGCAGAAGAATAAGCAACTTACTTGGAAATGGTTCAGAGATTCCCAATCTAGACCCTATAGCAGGCATTGAGTATTTGTGAGTTGTTCTTGCAGTTCACACTCTCATATCAGGATCATATTTAATTTACAACATTGTATATATATTTAGCTCACATGAAATTAATGTATATTGCAGGATTTTGAGCAACTGCAACTTATCAGGATTTTTTCCTAAATATTTGACCAATAAGTCGCAGCTGATAAATTTGTAATTTACTCTATCCCTTCTATATATCATCCGTGCTGTCATGAAGATTAAAGTGTGAATTTCATGGATACTTAGAGCTGCTGACTTTATATTGCAGCTAAATTATTATTTGTAAATAAATTTCTAAATGTTGCATTATAATGGTTCTTAGTTTATATTGTATCGGCCTTTACATTTTTTCCCCTCTCTTCTTTTCGAAAACAGGGATCTCAGTTTCAACAGATTAACTGGTCCACTTCCAGAAAATTATGATGGCCAACAAAGCTTGGAGAAAATGTAAGTGTACCTTCTGAAATTAATGTTTGCTATATGAAACCATCGTTATTAAACCTAGATTGACCAGGCAAGTGAACCTGGAAAATCCATTTGAACCTAGACCGGGACTGAGATTCCAGTTGAACCATCAAGACATTGAACTGCCAAACCCGTTTGACTTGGCAAAACCCTGCCCCAACCTGATTGGAACAAAATGGAACAAAATGTATTTGTTTAAATAAAACTGCTGACCTGAAGAGACCCAATGACTCAATCCTTTTTTTCAAGTTAGTCTTCAGTCGAGTATGATAAATATGATGATAAATGTTCATTTGCAGTGATAGCCTTGGACAAATGTTCAACCAAATGACAATTTTTCCTTTCTGCGTAGGTATCTTACATGGAACAATTTTACGGGGCCCATCCCAGATTGGACCAACACAAGAAATAGGCGCTAGTATGTTATTTTTCTTAATTTTTGTATATGAATTATGATTTTTGAGATTTGAGGTCGTAATATATTTTCTTTTTACTCAATCATGATTATTGAATATTTTATCCTAATTCTCCCCTGAAAGACAGAAATGATCGTCAACCTGGGTTCACCTTTATCCTAATTCTCAATCCAAAAGCTTAATCATTAACTTCAGAAACGTGTCTGTAGGTTTAATAATATGTCCTAGTCTTTGAAGAGTGATCCTGATGAGAAGCCGATAAACCAATGATCCTTCCCAGTTTCCAGAGCTGTGCGTGAATGATCAAACTATATCCAAGGTTTCATTTGGTCAATGTCCTAGGATAGAAGGGACAGATATAATAGGGTCAAAAATGTGTTTGGTTGCATTGATGAAGATATAAAAATAAATTTGTTTGTGAGATAGTTTTGGATTGAATTTTTATCTTTTAAAAATAGAAGGGACGTGAGGTGAGGACATGTTCCTTCTGTCCCAACTGAGTTCATCTATTCTGTCTTGCTGTCTATAACACGTGTATGCAATTTTCTAAAAAAATTAAAAATATTGGCTGAATGTTTAAGGAAGCTATCTCTGTGTGCAGCGAAATCGATCTTTCTTACAACAATTTTACTTCGGCAGCAAACTGTAGAGAAACACTGTAAGATTGGTTTCATTTTCCTTGCCTTACGTTTGTTTTGAAAGTCGGCGTCTTTTTACATCACGATTCACTTCATAACCTACAAAACTTAACTCTTCTTGGCTTGCCAGAAATCTGTTCAAAAGTACTTGGGGATGGAACTATTCGTAAGCTTCTACTTTGATAAATATCTAAAACATAGATCATTTTATTTTCTTCTCTTTGTCATTTCTTTTAAATAAGCTGATGATTCTATCTGGCCAATCTTTCCAGGAAACCTGTTGAGTGTCTGGGTGCTTGTTCTGCAGGTACTCATAATTTGTAAAGTTATCCGCTTTTACATTTCACCTAGAACTAGATAGAAAAGTGATGCAAGAACAACCAGACAGCCTATAGGCCCTACACTATAAATTTATTTCTATATTCATCGGGTCATAACATCTCAGTCATGAATACAACCACTAGGATTTCCATCCCAAGAGGAAGAAGATGCGCTGCATCATCCACCTATGGAAAGAAATCAAATCTTATTCCTATATTCACCAGATAATATTGTCTCTGTCATAAATCTAAAGGTTCTAGGACCATCTAATTTATGGGCCTTTACACTGTTGGTCCCACCATGATTTCCACTCTAGGAGGAAAAGGATGCTCCTACATCACAAAATCTTAATTTGCTTTTGTGTTTGATTGTGTCTGCTCTGTTTGTTCTGATTTTGCAGACTGTCTGATCCTAATATTTCTTGTGTTATAGTTTGTTTAATCATATCGGTGGCCATGAACATTTTTATGTCTATGTATAGAGCGATATTCAGTGCACATAAATTGTGGGGGACCACCAGCCACCATTGGAAAAACCACCTACGAAGCAGATGATGAGCCAGGAGGTGCAGCAAAATATGTGTCCACAGGACGTGATTGGCTAAAAAGTACCACAGGAGATTTTCAGGATGTTGATTCTTTCTTGGATAACTCTGTATTGTACACAGCTCAAAACATGTCCATACTCAGAATGAACAACTCTGTACTGTACACAGAAGCAAGACTCACGCCTTTGTCTCTCACATACTACGTTCCCTGTCTGGCAAATGGGAATTATAGTGTCAAGCTACACTTTGCAGAGATTGTAATCAGGGGTAACAGATCCTACTACAGTCTAGGAAGACGAGTATTTGATGTTTATATTCAGGTATCTATTAATTAAAAGATCAAAGATTCATTCTTTATGCAGTATGTGACAGCTTAATTGAAGAATTGTTCTCGCAGAACATTGTTGTGCTGAAGGATTTTAATATAGTGACGAAAGCGGGAGGGGTGGATAAGGTATACATTCATAATTGGACAGCACTTGTAACCAATGGAGCTTTAGAGATCCGCCTTCATTGGGCTGGGAAAGGAACCATATGGTCTCCCAAAAGAGGAACATATGGTCCTCTAATATCAGCCATTGATGTGGAAGCTGGTAGGTTGACATATAATGGAATGACATGCTAATGAAGGAATAATTAGTGTTGTGATCTGACAATTCTTGCTTGTTGCAATTCTATTTCTGCTTAGACTTCGACCCTCCTCCTAATAACGGCAGGAGAAAGAGATTCATTATCGTTGGGGCTGTGGTTTTGCCATTATTCCTCATTTTCATACTTTTATCCTCTCTTTGGTGGAAAGGTTATTTGGGAGGAAGGAAACCGAGGGATCGAGGTACAATTGATACATTTATTTGATCTTGTAGATTTTCTGCATCCTATTTTCTTTATGTCTATCGATGAATGCATACATTTATCAAAGAACTATCTCAATAAATAATGTTTTCTTCAATAGGAAATGGCTATCTCAATGTTGTTTACTTGTGGGACTGCAAAAACTGTGTTCTTCCTTTGATGAATCCTTAATCTAGATCAACTAATATATACATATCCTCTTTGTTCATTGGGCAGAACTTGTTGGGCTAGATCTGGTAACTGGTATCTTCATCTTCAGACAAATCAAAGCCGCAACGAATGACTTTGATGCAGCAAACAAACTAGGAGAAGGCGGTTTTGGCTGTGTCTATAAAGTATAGTACAATTTTCTGTTTTCAAATCAGCATGGAATGGCCTAGTAAACTTCTTTTCTTTGTCTAAAAATATTCTCATTGCAGGGAGTACTATCAGATGGCACTCAGATTGCGGTTAAGCAGCTTTCAGCGAAATCGAAACAGGGGAATCGTGAGTTTGTGAATGAAATAGGCATGATTTCTGCTTTGCAACACCCAAATCTTGTTAGATTGTATGGATGTTGCATTGAGGGCAAGCAATTGTTGTTGGTATATGAATACATGGAAAATAATAGCCTTGATCATGTTTTGTTCGGTAGGCCTCTGATCACTTCCCTATAGTATCTTATGTAAAGTAATGAGAAAGAAAACAAGTTCTTTGAATTGCATATAGATAGGATTATTGTAGAAGAAATTGACGAGTTTGGTTCTGCATGATGATTACAGGGACAAAGGAAATCGAGGCAACAAAGCTAGACTGGCGTACAAGGCAGAGGATATGCGTAAATATAGCGAAAGGTCTGGTTTTCCTGCACGAGGAGTCGACACTCAAAATTGTTCATAGAGACATAAAAGGTACCAATATCCTTCTTGACAAGGACATGAACGCCAAGATATCTGATTTTGGAATGGCCAAGCTTTATGACGAGGACAACACCCACATCGACACCAGAGTTGCTGGAACAATGTGAGTTTTTGATATTAGCACCCATGTTATTTGCTATTGGGCTCATCTTTTTGTTCACCAAAGGAGGAATCACCGAAATAGTCCTGACAAGTTCTGGGCTAGACACCAGGTCAGACATTTCACCATTTTACAGCTAGTCTTTGCTCTTAGGTCCAGCAGTATTGTAGCTTTTTTCGTTTTTTAGTCATCAGGTTAGACAAGTTTTTAAGGATGGAGAACGTAGCTTTTAGTTTTAAACATTATGATGTTGTAACTGAGCTTAAGTACCGATGGAAGGGGTTAGCTTCAAAATATGTGGTAGGCAAACACCTAGGGTTCAAATCATGCACTGCAGGGTTACCATGGATTAGGGTTTCCCCATCTATGGTCGTGTCCCTCAAAACTATACCTTGGAGAGGTTTAGCCTGGTTGCCAAAAGAATGTACTAGAGCAAATATAATTTAGGCTGCAAGAAATATAATTTTGCCTGTCAAATACAAAAACAAACAATAGGCAAGAGCATTGATGCAACCACTAATTACATATCAAGCTAGAGATATTCACCGAAAAATCAGAAACCACCATGAAATGGGGCACTAGACATTTAGCAAACTAGTAAATTATGCTTTCTGTGCAGGGGATACATGGCACCAGAATACGCATTGTATGGTTACTTGACTTACAAGGCAGATGTCTACAGTTTTGGTGTTGTAGCATTGGAGATTGTTTCTGGGATGAACAATGTCAAATTTAGAAGGGATGAAAACTTTGTATGCCTTCTGGATTGGGTAAGTTGCGCCCATTTAATCACTTATTTTTCTGTTCATGTTTACTCTAAGTCAGCTATATATGTGATAAATTTGTGTTTGGTTATTTCAGGTTCTATATTTACAAAAAAATGGGGACATAATGGAGATGGTTGATCCAAGATTAGGGTCTGCATTCAACAAGAAAGAAGTGGTCAGAATGATCAATGTAGCATTGTTATGCACAAATCAATCCCCAGCACTCAGACCGGCAATGTCTACAGTAGTAAGTATGCTCGAAGGAAAAACTGATGTCGAGGAACTAGATCCAAGCAGATTGAGTGATCAAGAAGGGTATGAACTAGCTTCATTCAATGGAAGTTCAAGTGAAACTAAGTCCCTCGTGAAGTCTTTTGAGGGACCGTGTACTGCTCCTTCTTCTTCATCAACCCAGGATCTTTATTCAATAAAGTGATGCCACGAACCACAAATTTCTTATCATGAAAAATCATGAACAAGAGACAGATTAAAACTAAACAGCCACAAATTATTCGTGATTCATGTTTCGTGGTATGAATAATTGCTCGTGGATCAGTGCTTCTTGTTGTTGGGTATATATCCTATAGTCAATGGAGTGATTATATGTAATATTGATTTTATTTATGCAAAACATATATTTTTATTTATAATAATTAAATTTTGAGTAATGAGTCTAGAGTACATATAAATTTCTTGGAGCATAATTGTTTTGTAAGCAAAATTATAAAGTAAATATACTTGTTTCTATCCAATTTTTTCACCTTTGTTTTGAAGTATTTTTGAAAAATTCAAGACTTTTCAAATCCTTGGATTGTTGGAAAAAGTATTTTCCCTCCAATTTGACATTTCAAAGTTTAGGATATGAATAAATTGTTAAAGAATAATATAAATCATATTCTGGGGTCTCACCTAACAATTTAAGCTTTTAGGCGAGATAGTTCCTTAACATGTATCTAAGTCTTGTTGATCCAATGGTTACGAGTTCAAATCTCACCACTTTTATTCTATTTGATAAAAATTAGGCACAAGGTAGTGTGGGCCTGTGCAAGTTTCAAGCACAAAAGGCTTTCACTTTTGGGAGTGTGTTAAAGAATAATATAAATCATATTCTAGAGTCTCACCTAACAACTTAAGCTTTTAGGTGAGATAATTCCTTAACATAAATCCTAAATTTATTATAAAAATATATTGATCGAAGAATCAAAATTAAATGCAATACATAAAAAGACCAACCCAATTTCATAACCCATTCAATAGCCTAAGTGTCTGTTTCAGAGTGTGATTGAGGTTGTTTTTGAAAGTATTTTTTGTTTATAAATGCATCAAAATAATATTTTTCTATTTTATAAAAAGTATTTTTGATATCAGCACATCAAAATGATCTAGAAACACCATTTTTTTCAATTTAAAGTAAGAAATAAAAATAAAAAATTTTCAATTTTTTTCAAAACCGTTTTTAAAACGTATTGTCAAACACTCCCTAATACTTAGGCATTATTCATCCCTCGGAGTGGCCTATGGGACCAAATTTCTACCCAAAATTCCCAACTAAAATAACATGAATCAAAAAACCATCTAATATTTTAGGCAATCTTGGATGTTTTTTGTGGAAACCACAAACAATTATCCAATTTCTAATTTGGTTCATCCAATGGTGGTCCTAGAAATCCTTCTTCCACTACCAATCTATGAAGTATATCAGACATTTGCCAATGAAACATTCCTAAAGACTTCTCTATTTTTTCTATGATTTTAGATTTCCATGGATTTGTGCGTAGGTCTATGATTTTTAAACAAGATGAATAGACCAAGATTCATTATTCCATAGATTTTGGTAGCAAGTTTCAGAACACACAATAGAATTTAAAACATACAAACCCTAAGTTTTTGGAAAATCCCCACGAAACCATTGAAACATCAAATAGTATCTTTCTATAGCTAAAGTCTTCAATCAATGATCGATTAGCAACAACAAAATTCAGAAGAATATTTTGATAATGCAAAAATATTTTGGAAAAATCTATATCTAGTCCAATGATCAAGTTGCATCATGACCAAGATTCCAAAGTTTTGGTCTTATTAAGAGTCTGTTTGGGAATATAGTAGATATTATTTTGTAATATCTTGGGTTAAAGAGACACTACACAAAACTATTAGTAACATTAAATAATTGAGTGTAATTAGAAGATGATTTCTTATATTTAAATATTTGGTGACATTATACTTATAATTTCATTTGGACTTGAGAAATCAAAGAAGAGAGCCATCAATAGCTAAAATGTGAAGAATCTCCCTTTTCTAATGGCTAGAAGAATAAAATTTAATTCAAGATGAATATGCTCTCGTGGTATAGATTTTTAGGATAATAGTATCATCAGTCAAAACCATTAGTGTCTTTAGTATTTAAATTAAAAGGGGAATATCTAAAATCATACAATTTTTAAAAAAAAATAATCAAAGAATTTTATTAAAGAAAATGCTAATGCCATTGACTACTAGAAAATCAGCTAATACATATGGAAATACAGGGAAAATTTTGCAATGAACATTACTAAAGAAAATGTTTTGTTGCTGTTTTGGTCAGTCTTTTGAAAAAAAATTAAAATACTAGTGACAAAATTACAAACAAAAATACCGTCGGTATTTTCAAGAGAGTTCAATAGTAATTACTCGGATTACCCTGATGGAATATTCTGTTGGTGATTTTATCGGTTTATATTATTTCAAGGGAATTACCAACAAAATAGAAATTACCGACGATAGTTTCACCGATGGAAGGTTTCCATCTGTGTGGTCATCATGAAAGTAATTACCAATAGAAATCACATGAAATTACTGATAAATATTTTTGTCGATAAAACTGTTATTTCTAATAGTGATAAGGATTTCAATCTAACACAAAAAATATATATAAAAGACTATTTGCAAACTAAAAAAACCAAGTTAAAAATAATATTTTTTTATTGGTAGTATTAACAACAACAACAACATAAAAAAATTATTTACTTAAAAAAATAAAAAAATCTCACTTGTCTCTAGCAATGCACACCTCTTCCTACCCTATATAATCCCACATTTTCATCAAGCTGTGTTACCGTCGATTCCTTCGTTCTCCCTACAGTTTTCAACAAGTCAAAGCTTCTCAATCAAAAGCTTGATATTTCGTGTATGTTCTTTGTAGTGTCTGAAGTTTTTGTGAGAAGTGCAGCGGGTTTGTTCTCGGGAACAAGCTGGACAGCGTCATGAGAAGGATGATTTTTTTTAATTTAAAAATATATTTTTTAAATTATATTTAGATGGTCTCGATATTTTAATATAAATAATGATTTTTTTAAAATAAAAAAATATTATTTTTATATATATATTTTTAAATAAAAAACATTTTAAAACCAATCACTACAATACTTGAGACACTACCTTACGGGTCCATCCCTAAACTAAACTTGCAATTTTTTAATCACGAGGGCCAAAATGCAGCCAGCCACAACATTTATTATTACTTTTTCACCAATAATTTTCATGTTGAGTGTGAGATAAAAAGTCTTTTTTGTTTTTTAATTAATTTTTTTAAGTATTTTTTGTCGTTTTAATATAATTATATCAAAAGTAATTTTTAAAAAATAAAAAATATATTATTTTAATATATTTCTACACAAAACTAATTTTAAAAAACAATCGATTTACAGACAGGTGTAATTTCAGTGTGGGGTTATCTTTATTTATAAGACTACGGAAGAAACACCCTACATCATCCTGAAAAGTCGACTATAATAATGCATAAAACTTCATTTCTCCAGGCAGCCTCCCAACTCTTAAGGTGGATTGCAGAGGACGAAGGAAGATGGCTCCTGCACTCTCTGATAATTTGAGAATCACATCTACCTCACTCATGCTTATGTTACTAACGTTTTGCATGGGAGCAATAAATTTTGAGGCCCAGGCTGGGGGCCTTGCTAACGATGAAGGTACACACACACACATATATATATGGATTTATATTTTTAATTTGGTTCAGATGGGCAAATTCCTTAATGTTTAGAGAAAGACATGCGCTTGTAATGGCTTTTCTGCAGAATTTGAGTTCTGTAACCATGCTAGTAATTGCATCATGCAGTGACTTTTCTGCAGAATTCTGTGTTTTTTTCAAACATTTTCTGGCAAGGCTTTGTAGAAGCCACCGGCTAATCATCCCGGAATTAGAAGCTGAGATTTAATTTTGATTTATGCAGTGGAAGCTCTACTAGAAGTCGCAACACAACTGGGCAAAAAAGGCTGGAATCGCAATATGAATCTGTGTAATGAAACAGTTACAGTTTTACCTCCAAAGCCAGATGGTGACAATAAAGTTCTCTGCAATTGCTCATTTCCTGGGGGTGTGTGCCACGTTGTTGCCATGTATATTTCTTCAACTCCATGTTTGCCACACTATATATATATACGCTGGAATCATGCTTCGTAATTGTTTTTAATTTGATTTTCATGGAGTTATCTCATCTCATGGATTTAGTTTTTTCTTTGCAATTTCAACCTTCAATATATAAAAAATATATCCTCTATTATACAAAATATTTTGAGTTCAAGATTATTATTTTTAACGATGTTTAAATATTGTTTTTATGTTAAGAAAAACCTCATCTAATCTACAGCGTATTAAGCTCAAATGATACAGTGGAGGACTACTTGTGGTGGGTAAAATCTCCTCGTAAACCCCCTACGATAGTTGAATTTTATTTTATGAGATTCAGAAGAAATTCATTAGCAGTAAAATTATATAAAAACAAGTATAATAATGATATGAAAGAGGACTTAATCAAGCTGAACATTTAGTGTATAGCAAAGAAAGGATCTTCAGCTAACATTTTTCGAAGTTTAGGCTTGAGATAGTTTAAAATCATTGGAAGAAAAGCTGAGCTCTGCTAGATGTCAACAATTTTGGTTTTCTATTCCATTGGCTGTTGTAATTATGTCTTATATTCCACTGATTTGCAATGGTTGGAAGTTTTGAATGTTGACCTTATATTGAGGAATTGATGGGTCCAAGTGTTCTTGCAATGCAGATATCTTAGAAGGCAAGATCTTAATGGCAGTCTCCCAAAAGCTATACAGAAACTACCACACCTTAAACAATTGTAAGCAGTGCTTCAAATTACTACATTTCTACAGATTGAGCACCGTGAATTTGTATCGTATCATATGATTCAATTTTATTAGAACTCTATCGTCTCTGCATGCAGAAGTCTTTGGGCCAACTACGTGAGTGGCAATATACCACCTGAATGGGCTGGTACCAAGCTGGAGCTATTGTAAGAAAATACTGCATTCATGTTTTCTAGCCAAGGAATTGCTTACTCGTAATTATTTAATTAATAGATTGAATAAGCTACAGGTCTATCGGCGTGAATCGGTTGAGTGGAAAAATTCCACGCTATCTGGGAAAGATTATGTTGGTTATTTATTTTAGTCCTGCAATGTTTCATCAATTATATTTTAGTCATTGTTATTATCTTTGATTTAATTAAGGTCAGTCAAGTGTATGTCCTAGTCTTAAGGAATCAGTTATTTACGTGTGCTTGACAGTGCAGCTCATGCAGCTCACTTCGTGGCTTTGTTGTCTTTGTTCGTGTCTTAGTGGCAGCGTGTTACATGATTATGGAGTCCAGATCATGGCTGCAAAATAGGAATTTACGTTCATTTCTTTTTCTATAAATTGTAAGTCAGTATTTTAATTCAGTAATTCAATTTCTGCAATCAATTGAAGATTTGTGAACAGTAAAAACATCTACTGTGCAAATTCATTTCTGGCATTCTTCAATTCTGTTTTCTCCCCTGTTTCGATTTTGTTCTTTAAACACTTTCAATTGGTATCATAACTTTATTCTTGAGGGATCTGTGTGTGAGGTTATTTGTTTGTGTGTTGTGATCATGGAGTCCGAATCAAATTTCTCTTGAATTGCTCCATCAATTTTTATGGAGATAATTACCACATGTGGGCAGTTCGTATGGAGACGTATCTTGAAGCAATGGATCTTTAGGATGCAGTGGAAGAGGATTATGCAATCCCTGCACTTGCAAATAATCCCACCATGACGCAAATCAAAACTCATAAAGAGTTGAAGACAAAGAAATCAAAGGCCAAAGCATGCTTGTTTGCTGCGGTATCAGCAACAATTTAACTCGGGTCATGTCTCACAAGATAGCAAAATCCATCTGGGATTATCTCAAAGAAGAATATGCAGGAGATGAAAGAATAAGAGGAATGCAGGTGTTGAATCTGATTAGAGATTTCGAGTTGCAAAAAATGAAGGAGTCTGAAACAATTAAAATGTATTCAGACAGACTTCTTGGAATTGCAAACAAGATCAGATTACTTGGATCTGATTTTAGTGATTCCAGAATTGTTGAAAAATTGCTAGTTACTGTACCTGAAAGGTATGAAGCTACAATTACAACCTTGGAAAATACCAAGGACCTGTCGAAGATCTCTTTGGCAGAATTGCTAAATTCCTTGCACGCACAAGAGCAGAGAAGACACATGAGAGAGGAGGTCAAGACTGAAGGAGCTTTAGTTGCAAAGCATCATAGAGGTGATAAAAGCAAGTGGAAAAAGAAGAAGGGTCAAGAAGGGCACTTTTCTGGTTCTGTTGCAACAAATAACAGTAGCAAAAAGGGAAGCTTCAAGAGCAAATATCCTCCTTGTCATCACTGCAACAAGGAAGGTCATCCCCCATTCAAATGTTGGAGGAGACCTGATGCAAAATGTTCAAAATGCAATCAACTTGGACATGAAGCCGTAATATGCAGAGGGAAAATTCAGCACCAGCAGCAGGAGATTGCAGCTCAAGTTGCAGAACAAGAAGATGAAGATCAACTCTTTGTAGCAACCTGTTTTGTAAGTGAAACCTTAACTGAAAACTGGTTAATTGATTCAGGTTGTACAAATCATATGACCAATGACAAGAAGCTTTTCAAAAGCTTAATGCCGACTGATATTACCAAATTTAAAATTGGTAATGGTGATTATATTTCTGTCGAAGGGAAGGGAACAATTACCATCACTAGCAGCAGTGGTATCAAGTTGATTTCTGATGTTCTTTATGTTCCAGAAATTAACCAAAATTTGCTGAGTGTTGGCCAGCTAATTGAAAGAGGTCTTAAAGTGGTTTTTGAAGAAGGTTGCTGTCAAGTTCTTGATGCTAACAGAGAGGATATTCTCAAAGTTAGAATGAAGGGGAAGAGTTTTTCTTTTAATCCAATAAAAGAAGAACTTATTGCATTCTCCACAGAAGCAAGCAATACCGAATTGTGGCATAAAAGACTTGGCCACTGTCACTTGCACAGATTGCAAACCATGAAGGAGAAAGAGCTGACAGTTGGATTACCAACACTTGCAGACCATCTACCATTATGCCATGCTTGTCAGTATGGAAAGCAAAGGCGTAGATCATTTCCAATGTCAGCCTGGAGAGCAAATCACAAGTTGCAACTTATCCATTCAGATGTTGCAGGACCTCAAAGAACTGAATCATTCGCAGGTAGTCGATATTATGTCATTTTCATTGACGATTTTTCGTGAATGTGCTGGATTTTCTTCTTGAAATTCAAGTCAGAAGTGGATGGAGTGTTCTGGAATTTCAAGAAGCTTGTGGAAAATCAAAGTGGCTGTAAAATCCAGACTGTAAGAACAGACAATGGAACGGAATACACCTCTTCTGAATTCAACAAATTTTGCGAAGAAGCTGGTATTGAACACTAACTTACTGCTCCTTACACTCCTCGGCAAAATGGAGTGAGTGAGAGGAGAAATCGCAGCATTATGGAGATGGCAAGAAGCATGTTGCATGAGAAAGACTTGCCTAAAAATTTCTGGGCCGAAGCAGCAAGCACGGCTATTTATTTGCAGAACAGGATGTCCACTAAGGCTGTCAAAGACAAGACACCATTTGAGGCTTGGTATGGCTACAAACCTTCACTCAATTTTCTTAGAGTGTTTGGTTGTGTGTGTTTTTCTCACATTCCACAGGTCAAACGAGATAAGCTAGACAAAAAATCAGAACCCGGCATCTTCGTCGGGTATAGCTCATCTTCAAAGGCGTACAAAATTTATCAACCAAAAACAAGGAAGATAATTGTGAGCCGAGATGTAATTTTCCATGAAGAACAAAAGTGGAATTGGGAGGCTACAAGAGAAACAACCAGCAACAAGCTCATATCCACGTCTGTTTTTCAACCAGCAGAAGAAGAAGAAGCAGAACCATGGCAGGCAGACTTGGAAGATGAGGAATCAATTCGTGGAACAAGATTGATTCAAGACATCTATCAAAGATGTAATGTGGCTGTTTGTGAGCCTGCTGGTTACTTCGAAGCTGTAAAGAATGAGATGTGGCTGAAGGCTATGGAAGAGGAGTTGTCAATGATAAGGAAGAACAAGACTTGGGAGCTGGTTGAAAGGCCAAAAAACAGGAAAGTAATTGCCGTAAAATGAGTGTTTAGGACAAAAGTGAACGCGGATGGATCCATCAACAAGTACAACGCCAGACTTATCGTAAAGGGCTACGCGTAAATTTTTGGAGTTGATTACTCCGATACATTTGCCCCGGTAGCCAGACTTGACACCTTCAGACTTGTGTTAGCATTGACAACCCAAAATGGATGGAAGGTTTTTCAATTGAATGTAAAATCCGCCTTTCTCAATGGTAGCTTGCAGGAGGAGATTTACGTGGATCAACCTGAAGGATTTGCTGAACAAGGAGAAGAAGAGAAGGTTTATTTGCTGAAGAAGGCTCTATATGGCTTGAAACAAGCACCTAGAGCATGATATAGCAAAATTGATGAGCATCTGTCACGACTGGGATTTATGAAGAGCATGTCCGAAGCCACCCTTTATGTGAAGCATAAAGAAAATGATTTGCTTATTGTCTCTCTTTATGTTGATGATCTTCTAATCACAGGAAGCAACATTAAGCAAATTGATGAATTCAAAGGGGAGATGATGGAAATTTTTGAAATGACAGACCTTGGGTTAATGTCATATTTTCTGGGAATGGAAATCAAGCAAGAAGAGCATGAAGTCTTCATTTGCCAAAGAAAATATGCCAAGGAAATACTCAAAAAATTTCACATGGAAGATTGCAAGGCTATGGCTACTCCAATGAATTTGAAGGAGAGTCTAAGCAAAGATGATGGTGCAGACAAGGTAGATGAAAATTATTTCAGAAGCATGGTTGGTTGTCTAGTGTATTTAACGGCAACTAGACCAGATATTCTATTTGTTGTCAGCGTTCTCTCTCGGTTTATGCATTGTGCTAGCGAGAATCATCTTAAAACAGCAAAGAGAGTACTTAGATATATCAAAAGGTCTAGTTTTCCTGCACGAGGAGTCGATGCTCAAAATTGTTCATAGAGACATAAAAGGTACCAATATCCTTCTTGACAAGGACATGAACGCAAAGATATCTGATTTTGGAATGGCCAAGCTTGATGATGAGGAGAACACCCACATCGACACTAGAGTTGCTGGAACAATGTGAGTTTCTGATATCCATGTTATTTTCTATTGGGCTCATCTTTTTGTTCACCATAGAAGGATTCACCATTTTTTTATTACACCACATCAGACATTTCACAATTTTACAGCTAGTCTTTGCTCTTAGGTCCAACAGTATTGTAGCTTTTTTCGTTTTTGAGTCATTAGGTTAGACAAGTTGCTTTTAGTTTTAAACAGTATGATGCTATAAATGGGCTTAAGTACCGATGGAAGGGTTCAAATCATGCGCTGTAGGGTTGCCATGGATTAGGGTTTCCCCATCTATGGTTGTGTCCCTCAAAGACTATCCCTTGGAGAGGTTTAGCCTGGTTGCCTCATGAATGTACTATTCACATTATCATCCAGGGTTAGAAATCCTATTTAGGTTGTAAGAAATATAATTTTGCATGTGAAATACGAAAACAAACAATAGGCAAGAGCACTGATGAAACCACTAATTACACATCAAGATAGAGATATTGACTAAAAAATTAGAAATTACCATGAGACGGGGCACTAGACATTTAGAAAACTAGTAAATTATGCTTTCTGTGCAGGGGATACATGGCACCGGAATACGCATTATATGGTTACCTCACTATTAAGGAACAATCCACAGAACCTTCCTAAAACAACATCTCAACAGTCTTCCTTTTTTAGCAAATGTGACCGTTAGAATATCTGTATAAATCCTAGCATTTACTGTACATTATTATTAGCATTCATTCGACAATATTGCCTAACATAGCATTCAAACGTGTATATATACAGCCCAGCTACAAATCAATAAAGTGTGGTCTTTTTCATTGTATTTGTGTATCTTCAAATTTTCTATATGGTATCAGAGGAGCCTGTCTCCCACGAGCACATCGATCCATCTTCATCCAACACAATGTCTTCCCCTGCTGATCCTATAACAGCAACAAATCCCATCTCTCAACCCACCTCCTCACCTGATAATGTGCTTATTGCACTAAACATTACCTCACAAATCAATGAAAAACTAAAACCATCTACTTTTCCCCAATGGAGAGCCCAATTTGAAGCTCTCCTCATTGGATACAATCTCCTGGATTATGTCATTGGAATTTCTCAGTGTCCATCTCCGGCTGGCACCTTCAGCTCAGACTTGAACAAAACCCATTGGGTTCATCAGGATAAGCTTATCCTCAGTGCAATTTTGGCCTCCACATCACCTGCCATCACCCCCCTCATCGCCACTGCCAAAACTTCCCATGAAGCTTGGGAGAAGCTTCATCACATGTATGCCAATAAATCCAGAACAAGGGCCATGCAATTGAAGGAGGAACTTACTCTAATTCAACGCAAAAACCGATCTGTCACTGATTACCTGCACATCTTGAAGGCTCTCGCAGACGAAATTGCTCTCATCGACCACCCAATATCTGACGACGATCTCACCCTATACATCCTGAATGGCCTGGGTTCTGACTTTAGAGACATGGCTGTCTCCATACGAGCATGACCCACCTCTCTTTCCTTTGAAGAATTGCACGATCTTCTCGTCGGCCATGACAATTACATGCGATGGATGGACACCTCTACACAGCAGATGCTGGCTTCTGCAAACTACATAAATCGCCACCGACAACCCGTTTATTCTCCAGCTGGATCCTCACGGAGAGGAAATTATAGGCCAAATGGGCCCAATCCTTCCACAGTCCAGCCCAGTCACTATTCCGGCCCTTTTAAGACTGCACGGCAGTATCCAACAAACAGGCCCATCCAGCGACACTTTAACCCAAAGTGTCAGTTATGTGAAAACATGGGCCACACAGCCAAGAATTGTCCAAACTTACGTCATAATGAAATTATGGCAAATTGTGCAAATACATCAGGTGCACAAAATCAGAAATGGCTTCTTGACTCCGCTGCTTCCCATAATATTACCGGTGACCTAAGAAATTTATCCATTCATTCTGAGTATGACGGCACCGATGAAGTGGTTATTGGTGATAGGACAAGTTTGGCTGTCTCACATATTGGCTCATTGACCTTAGAAACTCCCATGCAAAATTTTGTTCTTAATGATACTCTTTGCGTTCCTAATATTTCTAAAAAATTAATTTCAGTTCATCACTTTACCTCTAAAAATAATGTTTTTGTTGAACTTCACCCATTTCATTTTCTTGTGAAGGATCAAGCTTCGAGGGCGACCTTACTAAGAGGTGCATGTGAAGACGGTGTATACCAGTTCCCGAATTCACTAGTTGGCTCATCCTCAAAAATGGTTGCCAATATGCACGAATGCACTTCCGTTGATGGCTGGCACAAGCGTCTTAGACATCCGTCCTCTAAAATTGTTCGCAATCTTGTCAATTTGTTTTCCTTACCTACAACAAAAACACAAAAAAAAAAAAAATTCTTTATGTTCTTCCTGTTCTATTAATAAAGCCCATCAACTTCCTTTTCGACCCACAAGTATTCAAAGTATGGGGCCCTGCTCACTGCACTGGTTTAGATGGCTCTAGGTATTATTTAATATTTGTGGATCACTACACAAAATATATTTGGTTTTACCCCATCCAAGCAAAATCTTGTGTCAAGACTATTTTTCCCCAATTTAAAACACTTGTTGGAAAAAGATTTCAGACACATATCAAAAGTATTTATTCTGATAATGGCGGTGAGTTCATCGGTCTAAAACCATTTTTTTCCACTCATGGGATTAGTCATTATACAACTGCCCCACACACACCCCAACAAAATGGTGTCTCCGAACGTCGACACCGTCATTTGGTGGAAACTAGTCTCACACTACTCACTGATGCAAAATTACCACTATCATATTGGCCTCATGCATTTCATACTGCTGCATATCTAATAAATCGTCAACCATCAACCCTACTTGCAAATAAATCACCCTTTGAAGTCTTATTTAAACAAAAACCTAACTATCTTAAATTAAGAAAATTTAGGTGCATTTGTTATCCTCTTACCCGGCCCTACACAAATCACAAACTACATCCCAAATCCACACCCTGCATTTTTATTGGGTATTCCCTCACCTAAAGTGCATACAAGTGTCTTGAGCCCAAAACCCAACGTCTCTATCTCTCCAGACACGTCCTCTTTGATGAAACGAAATCCCTAGAATCAATTGAGCTGCCCTCTTCGTCACCTGGTTCATCTCCTTCAACCAACACGTCGTTCATCTCCGTCCCCGTGCCTCCACCAGCGACACCAGTGACTTCGGGTTCTGTCACAACCGTCCGATCATCTCCTCCAGGTAACTTTCCTTCTTCTCTACATTCAATTACTTCTGATTTTTCTGATTCTGCTTCATGCCCATCTGATTCTCATCCTGCATCTCATCATACTTCTCCCACACATGCATCAAACGCTCCCGTAGCCATGCCATCACCCAATGCCGAGCTACATCAATTTCCCTCAGAAACCCACAACCACTACTCACCCAATCACCGAACACACTCCATGACCACCCGATCCATGAACAACGTATACAAACCTAAACAATTACACACTGTAACTAAGCATCCTCTTCCCCACAACCTTGAACCCACATGTGTAAGCCAAGCCTTGTCCCTGCCACCATGGCGTGCAACCATGTCAGACGAGCTCACTGCCCTCATGAAACATGGCACCTGGGAGTTAGTCCCACCGCCAGCCACTTGCAAACCCGTGAGTTGCAAATGGGTCTTTAGGGTAAAACGAAACTCAAATGGGTCTGTTGAACGGTTCAAAGCCAGATTAGTGGGAAAAGGGTTTCATCAGAGACCCGGAATTGAATACACCAAAACCTTCAGCCCTGTAGTGAAACCTGTCACCATTCGGTTAATACTCACCATTGCTGTCATGAATGGATGGCCTCTGCGACAAATGGATGTCCGTATGCTTTTTTGCATGGACAACTTGATGAAGTTGTTTACATGAGCCAGCCCCCCGGTTTTAAGGATCCTTTAAAACCAGATCATGTTTGCAGGTTACGCAAAGCAATTTATGGCCTCAAGCAGGCCCCCAGAGCTTGGTATTCCACTCTTAAAAGTGCTCTCATCACTCTCGGCTTTATCAACTCCAGGGGTGATTCCTCTTTATTTATTTATCGCACTGGAAATATTATCTGCTATTTGCTTGTCTATGTGGACGATATTGTGGTTACAGGAAATGACTCAGCCTTTGTGAGCTCTATAATCCAGCACCTCAACTCCAAATTCTTCTTGAAAGACATGGGCAATCTTCACTATTTTCTGGGAGTGGAAGTTATCGCCACCGGTGCAGGTTTATTTCTATCTCAACATCAGTACATTCGTAATTTGCTGTCTAAAACTAACATGAATGGTGCCAAGGATGTCTCCACACCTTTATCAACTAGTACTTCCCTTAAATTAGTTGATGGTACTGCTGTATTTGATAGCACAGAATTCCGTCGTGTAATTGGGAGCCTTCAGTATCTCTCCCTTACATGTCCCGACATCTCCTTCGCTGTCAACAAGCTGTCCCAATTCATGCACAAGCCCACCCATTCTCACTAGACGGCTGCCAAACGACTACTTCGGTATCTCAAACACACCATAGTCCATGGCATCCAACTGCGGAAGAACACTCCTTGGGCACTAACCACATACTCGGATGCTGATTGGGCTGGAAATCTTGACGATCGTACATCCACCTCAGCATACATTTGTTTTCTCGGCCAAAATCCCCTATCCTGGATCTCCAAGAAGCAACGAGTCATTGCACGATCATCAACCGAAGCTGAATACAAGTCTCTTGCGAATGCAGCTTTGGAAACCATGTGGATTATGAATCTCCTTAATGAACTTGGCTATCCACTCAAGGGACCACCTGCTCTGCTATGTGACAACCTTGGGGCCACTCACTTGAGTTATAATCCTGTTGATCATTCTCGAATGAAGCATATCCAGATTGATCTCCACTTCGTTCGTGATCTAGTTCAAAAAGGCACTCTAAATGTCCACCATGTTCACACCACGGATCAGCTCGCCGATCTGCTGACCAAGCCTCTGTCTCAACAACGAACTGCCACCTTAAGATCCAAGATTGGCCTTACTGATGGAAGCCCTATCTTGAGGGGGCGTATTGAGGAACAATCCACAGAACCTTCCTAAAACAACATCCCAACAGTCACTTCCTTTTTTAGCAAATGTGATCGTTAGAATATCTGTATAAATCCCAGCATTTACTGTACATTATTATTAGCATTCATTCGGCAATATTGCCTAACATAGCATTCAAATGTGTATATATACAGCCTAGCTACAAATCAATAAAGTGTGGTCTTTTTCATTGTATTTGTGTATCTTCAAATTTTCTATACTCACTTACAAGGCAGATGTCTACAGTTTTGGTGTTGTAGCATTGGAGATTGTTTCTGGGATGAACAACGCCAAATTTAAGAGGGTTGAAAACTTTGTATGCCTTCTAGATTGGGTAAGCTGAGCCCATTTAATCTCTTTTTTTCTGTTCATGTTTACTCTTAGTTAGCTATATATCTCATAAATTTGTGTTTGGTTATTTCAGGTTCTATATTTACAAAAAAAATGGGGATATAATGGAGATGGTTGATCCAAGATTGGGGTCTGCATTCAACAAGAAATAAGTGGTTAGAATGATCAATGTAGCACTGCTATGCACAAATCAATCCCCAACACTTAGACCTACAATGTCTATAGTAGTGAGTATGCTTGAAGGAAAAACTGATGCGAGGAACTGGTCATGGTTCCAAGCACATTGAGTGATCAATCAGGGTATGCTACTGCCTCATTTAACAAGTTTGCTCAAGCTTCATTCAGTGGAAGTTCAAGTGAAAATAAGTCCCTCGCGAAGTCATCTGAGGGACCATGGACTGCATCTTCTTCTTCTTCAGCCCAGGATCTTTATTCAGTTCATATAAAATGATGCCACGAACCAGAAATTTCTTATCATGAATAAGAGACATTAAAACTAAACAGTCACAAAACTACTATTATCTTTTATTCGTGATTCATTGCTCGTTAATCAGTACTTCTTCTTGTTGGGCATATATCCTATAGTCAATGGAGTGATTATATGTAATATTGATTTATTTAAGCAAAACATACATTTTTATGTATAATAATAATTAATAAAATAAAGAAACTTTCCCAAGACTTCTCAATGAAGGATATCAGACATCCTTTTATTATTATATTTTTATATATAATAATAATAAATAAAAGAAATCCTTCTTCGACTACCAATCTATGAAGGATATTAGAAACTTGCCAATGAAGTTGCAAAGAAAGAAAAGTTCCCAAGACTTCTCTATTTTTGCTATAATTTTAGTATTCCATGGATTTGTGCATGAGTCTATGAATTTTAAACAAGATGCATAGACCAAGATTGATTATTCCATAGAATTTGAAAGGAGATTTTCATCCTATTGTGTGTTAGTGTATAATATGCATACGTAAGGATTACCTCTTGTGTATATATAGTAAGCATGCGGATTGTATGCATTAACAATTCAATAGCACAATAGAAATTTGAATTTTCTTCTTTCCCTCCAAATTCTCTCTCTCTCTCTCTCTAGATCTCTTCTTCTCTGTGCAATTTCTTCACTTTTCTGCTAATCTCAACATGGTATCAGAGCTAAAAATGCTCTCGGAAATATTTATCCAAACCTTTGCTTCCAAATCTGCCTTCCCGATTCCAAAAATTCTTGATTTAAAAAAAAAATTCAAGCAAAATTCATCTTCAAATTTTTATGTTTTCTTGAACAAAATTATTGTGTAAGCTGCTAAAAGTATTTGATAAAAGGTTTATGTGAATTGCTCATTCTAAAGCAATGATTATAGCAACACAACTTCAAATTCTCCAATATCCAATTACAACTCTAATCTCAGCAATCTTGATATCTGTGAATGTGAAGCTCAACGACACAAATTACTTGAACTGACATTTTCAAATCAATTGTTACTGGAGACCAATGGAATCATTAGTTTCGTTGATGGATCTCATCTATGTCCTTTTGTTTCAGCAGATGAATGTGGTACAAATTTCTCTAACAATTCAAATGCATATAAAAATAATAATATAATTTTAAGTATTTGTTTGTTTTAAAAAAAATTCACCACTGGACTGCTATTTCAAAAAGGGTAATTACATGTTAGTTATGTCCACAGTTCTTGCAGCTAGTGGTAAGAGTTTGAGATTAAAAAAATTATTCTTCCTGTGGTCATAGGTTCGAGTCCTTCAAAATCCGTGGAATTAATTGAGGGGTGAATGCAAGCTGATCCGAATATACAGATTAATAGTAATAATAAAAAGTAGCAGCTTGCTTGCTTTGAAGATAACACCATAAACAATGGCTCTTAATCTTCTAGCTTCGTCTCCTACTTTCACTTTCACCCAACTCTCATCTACAAGCAATTGAATCTTACTAATAATAAATTATTAGTTTTAGATATTTTCGCTATTACAAGTGAATCATGCTTTAGAGCTCCCATTGCAATGCAGGATGAAAATGATATTTTCTTCTTCTTGAGTTTTAGATAGTATAGAAAAAAAACCCATATCTTCGCTATTGCCAATAACAAATTATTTATATTAAAATTAAAAAAATCATGAAAAATATAATTTTTAGGATTTAATTTGAGATTTGAATCTATAATAGAAGAGAGAATGGTCGTCTGGTCCCAAAAACTCCATCAAACTATGCTTAATCAATCATAACTATATATAATTAGGAGACAGAACCGAAATCCCCATCCAACATTGTCTGAAATTAAAATATTAAAATTTATCATCAGAATCTCATATGTTAACTACAAACAAAGGTTAAGATTTCATACACAAATGGAAACATCAAAGTAAATTTTGTTGTCACATTCTACAACTCAGAATCTTGAACCACATGAGGGAAAGGTAGGATTAGAGCTAATGGTGTCTCTACCAGGCCTCTTGCTTCAAGCCATCAAAGATTATTCAGAAAAAAAAGGCATGTTAATTTCAAGCCCAAAAATCTTGTATAATAGGTTGGTTTCTCCATATTTATCAAGGTGCAAGAACTCTAGATTTTATGCAAAAACATAATAAAATCATTTATATGTTCGAGCATGATCCAAGAAAGCTCTTTTTTTTTAATTTTATTGAAAGATAAAAAAAAAATATTGTTATTTTTTTAAAAAAATCAAATGAATTTTGATTGAGTTTTTTCCCCTAAGTTGAACAGGTTATGAATCAACTCGAGTTTTTAACCAAGCTATATTGAATTAATTCTCTTTGTATTTCTGCTAAAACTTGTTAGAGTATACATATGGTATACATAGATATGGGTACTGAAAATATATAGAATGTATTATATGGTATTTGTAGTTGTTAAGGATTACTATAAATACCAACTGTTACTCATGTGTAGTGTGTGAATAAATAATAATAGAATATACAAATTCAAAATTTCCTTTTCCCTCTCTTTTCTTCTTTGTCTCTCTCGTCTCTTCTTCCTTTTCTAATCTGCAAGATTCTTCTCTCCTTATCTTCAATTACTATATTTCTCAGTGATTCTTCACCCTTAACATGTTATCAGAGCTAAAATGATTCAATTTACGCGTTTGCAATCGCGATCTGCTTTTTCAAATTCATTGTTCTTATTCTAATAAAATTCAAAGTTTCATTGATTCGACATTTATTGAATCAATCTTGAAAACGATCTTGTAGTCAACTTCACATAGGTTGATATTTGTACTAATTGCACTTCTTCTCTTCATATTTCTGAGAATCAATCGCAATTTTCAAAATGGTCACAGCTGCACAATTGCAGATTCTTCAATCTCCAATTACAAACCTCATCTCCACCATTTCAACGTCTCTAAATGTTAAGTTAGATGATTCTAACTACTTGAATTGGAACTTTCAAATGCAACTCCTACTAGAAAGCAGTGACATCTTTGGATTCGTTGATAGTTCTCATCCGTGCCCTGCTCCTTCAAATGAATTTGGTACAAATGCTTCTAACTCTCCTTCTTCATCTTATATAGAGTGTAATGATATGTTGGTGTGGAAAATGCATGATAGGAAAGTTATGCAATTAATCACTGCAACTTTGTCTTTCGTATCAATGTCTTGTGCTATTGGTAGTAGTAGCTCTAAGGAACTGTGGCTAAGATTGAAAGAACAATTTTCTATGGTTTCTAAGACAAATATATTTCAAATGAAGTCCAATTTGCAAAATATTAGGAAAGGGATGGATACTATAAGTCAATATCTTCTTAAAATCAAAGAGGCCAGGGATTATTTGGCCGCTGCAGGGGTATTTTTTTATGATGAAGATATAGTGATTTTGGCTTTGAACAGATTACCTTCTGAGTATAATACCTTTAGGTGTGTTGTTAGAGGCATAGAAAGTGTAATCACCTTGAAGGAATTTAGGTCTCAATTGCTTATTGAGGAACATATTGTAGAGAATATCACACCTGCCAGTTCCACATACCTTACTGCCATGCACACTATTGCCAACACCCAGTCTCCTTCCACACACGTATTTCAATCCTTTTCTCGGGGACAACATGGATACAATTCCTATGATAGTGGTGGATATAAATCTTTTAATATGAATAAGGGCAGGGGAAGACCTAATTACAACAATTAGAAAAATTTCACTCCGAGAGCTTCATTTCATACTAAACCACATGTTTCAGATGTGTTAGGCTTATATGCCCCTTCTTCATATCCCTTATCAGCTTCTTCTAGTAATGTTGTGTCAATTATGTAACAATGAAGGGCAAATAGCTATTACGTGTGGCTCTAGAGGTTATGAGAGAATTCGGTGCACTATTTATGGCAAACCAAACCATTCAACTTGGTATTGTTTTTATAATGCGAATGGCCCTAACTTTGTTGGTTCCGCAAGTGGTTCTCCTACATGTGGTCCTTCAGCTCCTCAAACTCATCATCATGCTCTACATGTTATGCACAATACCTGTCAGTCTTCCTAGCAAGCCTCAGATCACAACCCTCCTTCAGTATGGATTACTGATACAGGAGCTACAAATCACATGATAGATGATTTGTCATTAAGCTCTTCCTATCCTGCCAATGATATGGTTCAAACAACCAATGGAGAAGGTTTGTCAGTATCTCATATTGGTTCTGCAACAATTCCTATGTCTCCTAAACCTCTTCATTTTAATTCTGTGTTTGTGTTCCTAAACTGACTCAAAACCTACTGTTTGTTCATCGCATTTGCTTGGATAACAACTGCTACCTAATATTTGATGCATTTTGCTTTTGGATTCAGGACAAAGCCACATGGAAAATCATGTACAAGGGACATTGTAGTAATGTCCTCTATCCTCTGTCGTTTGCCTCTTCTAAATCTCTTGGCAGATTCCAGTCTCATGCCTACATTGGTCAGTTGATTGTATCGTCTATTTGGCATCATAAGTTAGGTTATCCTTCCAATAAAATTGTCAATCTCATGTTACGAGAGCCAATATTCATTGTTCTTCAAAGTTTACTAATGATGTATGTGTTAGTTGTATTGAGGGTAAGTTTTGTAAACTTCCCTTTTCCTCTCGTATGCATACATCTGTAACTGTTTTTCACACTATCCATAGTGATCTATGGGGTCCCTCACCAAGCATATTAGTTGATGAATATCGATATTATGTAATCCTTTTTGATGAATTCACTAGATATTGTTGGTTGTTTCCTCTTGTCAATAAAAGTGATTTCTGTTCAGTGTTTACTACCTTTCACTCTTTTGTTCAAACTCAATTTTCTAGTTCCATTTAAGTGTTTCAAAGTGATAGGGGGAGGGTGAGTTTGTTAGCAAGTCCTTTCAAATTTTTCTTAAAGATAAGGGGTTTATACACCATAAATCTTGTCCATACACACCTGAAGAAAATGGATTGGCTGAATGTAAGCATAAACATCTCATTGAAACCTCAATCACATTACTTCAACATGCTCAGTTACCCTTCACATTCTAGACTTTTACTGTGCACACTGCTTCTTACTTAATCAATAGAATGCCTTCTGTTGTCATAGAACACAAATCACCATTTGAATTGTTGTTTGGTACCATACCTCTTATATCTCATTTACGAATCTTTGGGTGTACTTGTTTTCCATTACTCAGATTTTATTGTCAAAATAAACTTCAACCCAAAACTACCATATGTGTGTTTCTAGGCTATGCTGCTAAATATAAAGGGTACATTTGTTATCATGTATCTAGCAAGCATGTATATGTCTCAAGGCATGTTATTTTTCATGAACATGTCTTTCCTTACAAAGATTTAGTTCACAAACTTCAATCATCTATTGCATCTTCCTCTCTCACATCATTTTCTATAAGACCTATTGTCACACATAACAATGTTATCACAATCCCCCCTATTGAGTATTCTACTGCTGCTATTCCATCATCAACCTCTTCCTGTCCATTACTCCTGCTTCCTTCTCATGCTCTTCTTTTCCTGAGGCCTCTGCATCCTGTAATAGAGGTATGAATGTTAACTCCTTGCCTTCTATTGAACCTTTTTGGCCTGAGGCCATATCAGTTGTTTTGCAAATTCCTTCGATGAACCTGCATTCTATTCAGACTAGAAGGAAAACTGGTATTATCAAGAGGAAATCCTGCCTCCACACAGTACTTAATTCCGGTGTTACTGATTGCTCATTGACAGAGCCTAGCACTTATAAAATGGCTATGCAAATACCAGTGTGGGTTACTGCTATGTAGGATGAGATACATGCTCTTAATTCTCAGGGTACCTGGAGTCTAGTTCCTCTTCCTTCTCACAAAAACTTGGTAGGTTGCAAATGAGTTTTAAAAATCAAGAAGAATGTTGATGGTTCTATAGCTTTGTATAAGGCCAGATTAGTTGCCTAGGGATTCAACCAAGAACCAGGTCTTGATTATGGGGAGACTTTTAGCCCAATGGTGAAGCCTTCTACAGTTAGACTTGTTCTAACTCTGGCTACTCATTTTGGCTGGGTGTAACGGCAGTTGGATGTAAAGAATGTTTTTCTTCATGACATTCTTAATGAAGAGGTTTACATGACTCAACCCCCTGGGTTTGGACACACTAATCATCGTGAACTTGTGTCCAGACTTCACAAGTCTTTATATGGCCTGAAGTAGGTCCCGAGAGCATGGAATGAAAGGTTCACCAATTTTTTTACCAACACCGGGGTTTCAGGGCACTTACTCTAACTGCTCTTTATTTGTTAAACACTTTGATGATGGTATTATTATTCTATTGGTTTACGTAGATGATATTATTATTGCTAGGAATCAGTCTTGTGAGGTTCAGAAGATTATTCATGCTCTTGTTGCTGAATTTGATATTAAGGACTTAGGTGATCTACATTATTTTATGGGCATTCAAATCACTCGTATTCCACATGGTATGTTTTTATCTCAATCTCAGTATGTTTATGATCTACTAGTCAAAACTGATATGCTAGAGTCCAAAGCTTGTGACACTCCCTGCCTTCCATATCAGAGAATGCTCAAAGATGATGGGGTGCCATTTTAGAATCTCACTTTATATCGTAATGTTGTTAGGGCCTTACAATATTTGACATTCACAAGGCCTAACATTGCATTTTCAGTGCACCAGGTTTGTCAATTCATGCAAAAACCCATGGTGATACACTTTGCTGCTGTTAAACGTATGTTATGTTATTTGAAAGACACTGCTTCTTATGGCATCAACTTTGAGCATGGTTCCTTGGACCTTCATGCATTCAGTGACGCTGATTGGGCAGGTGACCCTAATGATAGACGGTCAACAACTAGTTTGGTTGTTCTTCTTGGATCCAATCCTATCTCCTGGTCTTCTAAGAAACAACTTACAGTGTCTAGTTCATCTACGGAGGCAGAGTATCGAGCCCTATCATCTACAACTACTAAACTTGACTGGCTTAAGTAGCTATTGGTCTTCATGCTTATTGTGTTTGTGCAACCTCCTACCATTTTTTGTGACAATCTCTCGGCAATTGCACTGTCTTTCAATCATGTTCAGCATCAAAGGACCAAGCATATTGAGATTGCTGTGCATTTTGTGTGTGAAAGGGTGATTGAAAATCAATTGTGTGCAGTTTGTCTCCTCTGTTCAAAATGCTGACATTCTCACCAAGGGGTTGAGTGCTCCTCTGTTTAAAATCCATTGTTGCAATCTCATGCTTAGTTTACCAAAGTATGAGAATGAGGGGGGATGTTAGAGTATACATATGGTATACATAGATATGGGTACTGAAAATATGTAGGATGTATTGTATGGTATTTATAGTTGTTATAGATTACTATAAATACCAATTGTTACCCACGTGCAGTGTGTGAAGAAATAAACAAAATATATAAATTCAAAATTTCCTTTTCCCTCTCCTTTCTTCTCTGTCTCTCTCGTCTCTTCTTCCTCTTCTAATCTTTAACATTCTTCTCTCCTTATCATCAATTACTATATTTCTCAGTGATTCTTCACCATCTTAACAAAACTTAACCCGTTCTAGATTTTGGTTTTGATACATTTGTTTTGTTTTTAACTAACAAAAAATTTAAACCGAGCATGAGTTGAAATGTGAGCAAAATGTTTTGTTTTTTTTATTTTGTTTTAAATTAAAAACTGAATTTGTTTCTTTTTTATTATATAAAAATGATTTTATATCTTTTGTTCTCGAATACCATTTCTTTCACGAGCTAGATCTTTTATATTTATATTTATTGGTATGTTAAAAAGATATATTTTTAGTGTTTTTTCATCAATTTATTTTAAAAAGAAGAAATAAAAAAACAAAAGAAATACCATCCCAAACTTCCAATCAAGTACAAGATAGCATCAAAGATCTATATTTTTATTTTTATAATTTTATAGTTTTTTAATATTAAATCAGGTGCACACAGTAATTTCATTACATATTATAGTATATTTAAATTTTATTTAGAATTTAGTTGAATTAAAAAGCTTAAGAACTAAGCTGAAATAAATAAATAAAAATACATTTGGTTAGCTATTGAAAAAATATTGATAAAATTCAAACCAAACATCTTCAACTCAATTTGGCTAACAAAATTAATCATTTTGAATTTATATTTATATGAGTTAATTATAATTTAGTTTTTGTAGTTTAATAAAAACAATTAGTTAATCTTGGTGGTTAATCTTTATATTTGTTCATTTTGATTGTTTATTTTAAGAGATAGAAATATTATTATTATTATCAGAGTCAAAAAACTTGCACTCGTATATATTTATTATTAAATTTGCATTCTAATATAATCTATTTATCAAAAAATTATTTTAATTAAAACTTTAGATTTAATAGTTTAAAAAATTATTTCAAACTAACTCACTAACACATTCTCCTTTTAAACTCATTTGTTTTTATATAACCATCGGTTTATATTAATAATAATAATAATAATAATAAATGCATGTCAGCGTATTAAGAGCTTGAAATTTCCAGGAAAAAACACATGAATCTCATAGTCAACATCAGAACATAGATAGTAAAGCCACCCAAGTGAGACCGGTAGGAATCCAACTTTGAAATGTTATTCTTTAAGATATTTCATTTTGAGAAATTATTCGAGATATTAAAATAAATATTTTACAAAGGTATTTTAGAAATAAATAATAATAAATCTAGTCTCTGAAAATATATTCTTTTTCTCTATTTTTTTTAAAAGAAAACAATTACTTTAAAACTAGTTTTGAAACAAGTTTATTTTTATGTATTTGTTTTTTTCTTCAACTAAATATACTTTTACCATTTTTATTCATATTTTTATTTTTCTTTAACAATAACCAATCATCGTCTAAATACCATCCTTTAAGAAAGTTTTATGAAACCTTTATATACAACGAGTCTCTTTCATGGTTTCGTGGATTCATAGATTAAAGCCTATCTTTTCTTCATTTCACACAAATGAACATGAAAAGCAATTTTCCTGATTATTGAAGATCTACGATCCTGTCGCTTTCATCATCTACTCCATAATATGATCATCAACTAGTCAAAGTTTTCCACTCAAAAGCTTGAGATATGGTGTAAGTGTTACTGTTGATATAAGGTGTGTATGATTGATATTATTTTTAAAAATATTTTTCATTAAAAAATATATCAAAATAATTTAAATACATCAAGTCAAAGGAGAAGAGAGGGAAGAAGCAGATCCACACGCACACCTGTCTAGTGCTTCACTGGTGGAGGCGCATGGAACCACGCGCCACTAGCGACGGTGATGCGTGAACCCACTGTTCTTGCCACAACCACCACTATTCCTGGCTATTTTGTTAGTTTTAGATGATTCTTGTTTTTGACATTGTTGTAATATTTAATTATTTCATGTATTTAAATTTGTGGATTTGAATTTTTGTTGTTTTATAAATGTGGTGTAATTTGTAAAATATGAAAGCAGAAATGTATAAAAAGCATTCCATACAAACTTAATTAATGAGAATTAATGATGTCAATATAGTTAATAAATATTAATTCTACAAGTAGACTAATATTTAAATATTTAAAAACAACCAAAAAATTCTCAGAGTTGTTTTTAGCGGTGATTGATTTTTTTTTGAATATTTTTATGAAGGATGAATTGTGAAAAACCCATTCGCTTTCCAGGATATATGATCTTTTTTAGGGTATCTACATGGATTTTTTTTTTCTGATATTTTATTTAGATACACGATCCCACAATAAAATCTCAAAAGCTAGATATATTCACAAGAATAAATACTACCTATCAAAACATTTTAATCGCATAAAAAATATACAGTGCAACTTACCTCAGGTAAGTAGTATTAGGGGTGCTAATAAATTTCCTTTACACAACCAATTCCTTAACTTCAAATATCTGATTAGACCAGTACAATCGAGTTTTCATAGCGACCTGAACAACTAGGCGTGACTTCTTAACATCAACAAGACTCTCCTGAACATCGCGCAACGACGTGCGACAAAATAACAACTCCGCCAGAGAAGATGTTTTTTTTAAAAAAATATTCTGGATTAAACTTTGATTATTTTGATGTGAATTATTTGTTTTGATGTGATTTCGTATTCTCACATCAAAAAACTGTGATCTAAAAGTTGGTTAAAAATATATTTAAATTAACTCCCTAACACATTCTCTTTTTAACTCAATTTTTTTAATATAACCATCGTTTATATAATAATAATAATAATCGTAATAATAATAATAAAAAATATGATAAATGCATGTCAGCATGTTAAGAGCTTGAAATTTCCAGGAAAAAACACACGAATCTCATAGTCAACATCAGAACAGAGATAATAGAGCCACCCAAGTGAGACTCGTAGGAACCAACTTTGAAATGTTATTCTTTAAGATATTTCATTTTTAGAAATTATTTCGAGATACAATGCGATTAAAATAAATATCTTACAAAGGTATTTTAGAAATAAATAATAATAAATCTAGTCTCTGAAAATATATTCTTTTTCTCTATTTTTTTTAAAAGAAAACAATTACTTTAAAATTAGTTTTGAAACAAGTTTATTTTTATGTATTTATTTTTATGTGACTGTTGATATAAGAAGGTGTGTATGTTCTTTCAACTTGTCTCATAATATAATTGATATTATTTTTAAAAATATTTTTTAATAAGAAGTATATCAAAATAATTTAAATATATGAAGTTAGAGGATAAGAGAGGGAAAAAGCATATTCACACACACACCTATCTAGTGCTTCACTAATGGAGGCGCGTGGAACCACGCGCCACTAGCAACGATGATGCGCGAGCCCACTACTCTTGCCACAACCACCACTATTACTAGCCATTTTGTAAGTTTTAGATGATTCTTGTTTTTGACATTGTTGTAATATTTAATTTTTTAATGTATTTAAATTTGTGGATTTGAATTTTTGTGGTTTTATAAATGTGGTGTAATTTGTAAAATGTGAAAGCAGAAATGTAAAAAAGCATTGCATATGAATTTAATTCACGTGAATTAATGGTGTAAATTCGGATAATAAATATTAATCCTACAAGTAGACTAATATTTTTTCCCAATATATTTTATGAAGGATGAATGGTGAAAAACCAATTCGCTTTCCAGGATATATGATCTTTTTTAGGGTCTCTACATGAATTTTTTTCTTGATATTTTATTTAGGTACACAATCCCACAATAAAATCTCAAAAACTAGATTTATTCACATGAATAAATACTACCTATCAAAAATATTTTAATCACATAAAAAAGACAATGCAATTTATCTCAGGTAAGGCGTATTAGGGGTGCTAATAAACTCTCTTCACGCAACCAATCCCTTATCTTCAAATATCTGATTAGACCAGTACAATCAGGTTTTCATAGCGACCCTGAACAATTAGGCGATGACTCTTTAACATTGACAAGACACTCTTGAACATCGCGCAACGACGTGTGACAGAATGACGACTCCACTAGGCAAGGTGTTTTTTCTAGAAAAAATATTGGATTAAGCTTTGATTATTTTAATGTGACTTATCTGTTTTGATGTGTTTTCGTATTCTCACATCAAAAAACTGTGATAAAAAACTTGATTAAAATTATATTTAAATGAACTCACTAACACATTATCTTTTTAACTCAATTTTTTTATATATAACCATCGGTTTATATTAATTTCGTAACACGTCCGTTTATGAAAAATACTTTGCTCATTGTCAATGATAATAATAATGATAATAACAATGACAATAATAATAATAATAATAATAATATTTTGATCAAATATTGTGGAGGACCAGAAAAACCGACATGTCATAAGTTTTCATGTCAGAATATTAAAAGGTAGAAATTTCCAAGAAAAAACACTTGAACTCATCGTCAGTCAGCATCAGAAACATAAATAGTAAAGCCAGCCAAGTGAGACTGGTAAGACCAACCTTTAAATGATATTTAATGTCATTTTTCAATTAGCGTTGAGTTTTTGGAATCAATGTGTAGTCATTTTTCAATCTCTTAAATTAGTTGTCGGGGAATCTGACCGCTGTCATTTTTTCTTCTCATCTACTAAAAAAAATTATTAACAGATTAATCCGTTACAATTATTCGATGTAAATTTATAATTACTAATTTATCTTCATTTCAGAAAAAAAAAAATTATTGTTAATGTTCATTGCTGCGCTTTGTAAAACAATAAATGTTTTTAATCAACAACCAATAATCCATTACAAATATTTTTCAGTCTACAATGAATTATTAGTTGCAGATTGAATGAAAAATCAATTAATAAACAAATAAAATCAAATCTTAAATCAACAAGATTAATTGGTCAAACTCGTAATATAGATCATAAAACTAAAATAACCATAAAAAATAAAATAATTTATTAAGTTTAATATCTAATAAATTAAATATTAAACGATGACATCAGAGAAAAAACTAGGTTTTTTAAATAGAAAAACATATTATTTGCTCGGGACAAGAAAATAATATATTTCATAAGGTTACATTAGTGATTATTAATACATAAAAAATAATATTGAAATCCTTGTAAGAAAACAGGAAAGAAAGCTAATTAACAATAAATGTATGATCAATTGATGATCATATGTGTTATATTAGTAATATTTTTTCCAAAATAGAAAAAAAAACTCGGTAGTCGTCTTCTCCAAAGAAACTCGGAATTCTTTCACCATGTCAACTGGTTTAAGTAACTAGACCTGGAGATTGGAAGAAGAAACCAGTTGACAGCGCTACAGGATCTAATCTAGGCATGTTGAAACTAAATCCAAGATTTTAAATGCCGATTTGCGAATTGGATCGGATCGTCGTAACTTAAGCTGTCTTCATCTCCCCTCCAAAGAAAGAATAGATCCATGGCATTAGCGAACAAATAAGAAGAGGACGAATTCTTTCTCCATGTCTACTGCTGGTTTTGTAAGCAATTCTGTGTAAAAATCATAAGTCCTGATTGTTGAAGAAGACATCACAAGATCCAGGGTCCTGTTGTTTCTGTTATGAAACTTCAAATCTAAAAACTTAAACTTATAAATAAGGTTACAGAATATGATTTATATTATTTTCTGATACACTCTCTCAAATAAAAATCTTTTGGGCTTGAAACTTAAACAAGCCTACATTATTTTATGCTTAATTTTTATCAAATAGAATGAAGGTGATGAGATTCAAACTTGTGACCGCTAGGTCAACAAGACTTTATACCATGTTTAGGAACTATCATGCATAACAAAACTTGTGACCTAAAACTCTAAGTTTATAAATAAAACTCTATAATATAATTTATATTATTCTCTAGTAGTTTCCATCATGCACAACACTACTCGATCCATAATATGATCATCAACAAGTCAAAGCTTCTCAATCAAAAGCTTGATATTTGGTGTAGCTGTGAACTGTTGATAGAAGAAGGCGGGTATGTTATTCGTAGTGTCTGAAGTTTTTGTGAGAAGGGCAGCGGGTTTGTTCTTGGGAACAAGCTGGACGGCGTCATGAGAAGGATGATTTTTTATTTATTTAAAAATATATATTTTTTAAATTATATTTAGATGGTCTCGATATTTTAATATAAATAATGATTTTTTAAAAATAAAAAATATTATTTATATATATGTATTTTTAAATAAAAAACATTTTAAAACCAATCACTACAATACTGGAGACACTACCATACGGGTCCATCCCTAAACTAAACTTGCAAATTCTTAATCACGTGGGGCAAAATGCAGCCAGCCACAACATTTATCATTACTTTTTCACCAATAATTTTCATGTTGAGTGTGAGATAAAAAGTCTTTTTTGTTTTTTAATTAATTTTTGAAGTATTTTTTTGTGGTTTTAATATAACTATATCAAAAATAATTTTAAAAAATAAAAAATAAATTATTGTAATATATTTCTACACAAAACTAATTTTAAAAAACAATCGATTTACAGACAGGTGTAATTTCAGTGTGGGTTTATCTTTATTTATAAGACTACGGAAGAAAGACCCTCCATCATCCTGAAAAGTCGACTATAATAATGCATGAAGCTTCAATTCTCCAGGCAGCCTAGCTATCAAGTACTCTTAAGGTGGATTGCAGAAGACGAAGGAAGATGGCTCCTGCACTCTCTGATATTTTGAGAATCACATCTTCCCTACTCATTCTCATGTTGCTAACGTTTTGCATGGGAGCTACAAATTTGGAGGCCCAGGTTGGGGACCTTGCTAACGATGAAGGTATACACACACACACATGTATGTATTTATATTTTTAATTTGGTTCAGATGGGCAAATTCCTTAATGTTTAGAGGAAGACATGCGCTTGTAATGGCTTCTTCAAGCAGGAGTAGTGTTTTTATCTGCAAAACCCTCACTGCATCATTCTCATCAAATTTGAGTTCTGTAACCATGCTAGTAATTGCATCATGCAGTGACTTTTCTGCAGAATTCTGTGTTTTTTTCAAACATTTTCTGGCAAGTTTTTGCAGAATCCACCGGCTAATCATCCCGGAATTAGAAGCTGAGATTTAATTTTGATTCATGCAGTGGAAGCTCTACTTGAAGTCGCAACACAACTGGGCAAAAAAGGCTGGAGTCGCAATATGACACTGTGTAACGATACAGTTTTAACTCAAAAGCCAGATGACGATGAAGTTGTTTGCAGCTGCTCATTTCCTGGGGGTGTGTGCCACGTTGTCGGCATGTATATTTCTTCACTTACAACTCCATGCTTGTCACGCTCATATATATATATATATATATATATATATATATATATTTCATCGTAAAAAAATCAAATTTTTATATTTAATATTAGATGGTTTTAAGAATTGTGTTTTCTATTTTGTTCTTGATTTTCTTATTTTATTTACATATTTGTCACATAAATTTATTTATTTTCATTGCTGATGCCAATCTTTAATATAAAATATGTTGGAATACTTTTTTTTATCAATTTTCTTTTAATATCATGATCAAAAGGTTAACCTGAATTTACTTTATTTTTTTTTCCTTTTTAATTGGGATTCGTAATTTTTTTATTTGATTTTTATAAAATTATATCAATCTTATAAACTAAATAGTAGGTTTGAAAGGTAAATCTAAGTTAATTCAATTTGTTTTTTGGTTTTTTTTTTAATTTTGTTTTCAATTTCACCCTTTAATATTAGATTTTTTGGGAATTATGCTTCGTAATTGTTTTTAATTTGATTTTCGTGGAGTTATCTCATCTCATGGATTTAGTTTTTTCTTTGCAATTTCAACCTTCAATATATAAAAAATATATCCTCTATTATACAAAATATTTCGAGTTCAAGATTATTATTTTACTACACAACAATGTTTAGGTATTGTTTTTATGCTAAGAAAAACCTAATCTATCTACAGCGTATTAAGCTCAAATGATACAGTGGAGTGGAGAACTGCTTGTAGTGGATAAAATCTCCTCATAAACCCCCTACAATAGTTGAATTTCATTTTATGAAATTCAGAAGAAATTCATTAGCAGTAAAATTATATAAAAACAAGTATAATAATGATCTGAAGGAGGACTTAATCAGGCTGAACATGTAGTGAATAGCAAAGAAAGGATCTTCAGCTAAGCTCTGCTAGATGTCAACAATTTTGGTTTTCTATTCCATTGGCTGTTGTAGTTATCTCTTATATTCCACTGATTTGCAATGGTCGGAAGTTTTGAATTCTGACCTTATATTGAGGAATTGATGGGTCCAAGTGTTCTTGCAATGCAGATATCTCAAAAGGCAAGATCTTGATGGAAGCCTCCCAAAAGCTATACAGAAACTACCACACCTTAAACAATTGTAAGCAGTGCTTCAAATTACTACATTTCTACAGATTGAGAACCATGAATTTGTATCGTATCGTATCGTATGATTAGATTTTATCAGCACTCTATCGTCTCTGTAGAGATCTTTGGGCCAACTACCTGAGTGGCAATATACCACCTGAGTGGCAATTTACCAAGCTCGAAATATTGTAAGAAAATACTGCATTCATGTTTTCTAGCCAAGGAATTGCTTACTCGTAATTATTTAATTAATAGATTGAATAAGCTACAGGTCTCTCGGCGTGAATCGGTTGAGTGGAAAAATTCCTAGCTATCTGGGAAGGATTACCACACTTAGATACTTGTATGCATTTCCTAACAGTCAATCTCTTGGTTTTTATTTATTTAAATTCTGTACAATTGTTTAGTCAGGAGTAATCCTGAGAGTTGACATTTATGCACAGGAGCATTGAGAACAATATGTTTTCTGGAACTGTCCCCCCTGAGCTTGGAGACTTGGTTAACCTGGAGAATTTGTCAGTTCATTCAACCTTTTGTACTAGAAATTAAGTCCTATCTGATTATTGAATGCTAAGTTTTTTTCTCTTTATGTGATTGCAGAACTCTCAGTGCCAATAATCTTAGTGGAGAGCTACCCTCGACTCTCGCTAATCTGATCCGATTGAAGGAACTGTAAGCTCTCATTTCACATGGTTATGATTACTTATTAGTTGCAGTATTTGATATTACAGATGCATCTCTTTACTCTCCAAGTTTCTTGATTCTGTGTTTTCCATCCGGGCCAATGCAGTCGGCTTAGCAGGAATAACTTCATTGGAAGAATACCTGAATTTATTCAGAGCTGGAAACAACTTGATGCATTGTATGTGCTAATTTCTACCACAAGATCTGAGTCTCATCACGAAAGAAGAACCTTAACCCCCATTTAATTTTGTATTGACAGAGAGATCGAAGCTGGTGGTTTCACTGGACCCATTCCTTCAAAAATTTCTCTCTTGACTAGTCTAACTGAGCTGTAAGATGTTTGTTTTAAATTTATTGTCCCAGTTTCAATTTTAATCACACATTTTTATGCTGTCTAATATTGAGCAGAAAAATAAGCAGCTTACTTGGAAATGGTTTAGAGATTCCCAACCTAGACCCTATAGCAGGCATTAAGTATTTGTGAGTTGTTCTTGCAGTTGATACTCTCATATTAGGATCATATTTAATTTACAACATAAATATTTAGCTCACATGAAATTAATGTATATTGCAGGATGTTGAGCAACTGCAACTTGTCAGGAAAATTTCCCGAATATTTGACCACAAAGTCAAAGCTGAAAATTTTGTAATTTACCCTATCCCTTATATATATCATACATGTTGTCATGAAGATTGAAGTGTGAATTTCATGAATACTCAGAGCTGCTGACTTTATATTACAGCTAAATTATTATTTGTAAATAAATTTCTAAATGTTGCATTATAATGGTTCTTAGTTTATGTTGTATCGGCCTTTACATTTTTCCCCTCTCTTCTTTTCGAAAACAGAGATCTCAGTTTTAACAGATTAAGTGGTCCACTTCCACTTCCAACAGAAAAATATGATGGCCTACAAAGCTTGGAGAAAATGTAAGTGTACCTTCTGAAATTAATGTTTGTTATATGAAAGCATCTATATTATGGTTTATTCTTGTGTCAAGTTATTCTTCAGTCGAGTATGACAAATATGATGATAAATGTTCATTTGCAATGATACCCTTGGACAAATGTTCAAGCAAATGACAATTCTTACTTTCTGCGTAGGTATCTTACATGGAACAATCTTACGGGGCCCATCCCAGATTGGATCATCTCAAGAACTACTCGCCAGTATGTTATTTTTCTTAATTTCTGTATACGAATTATGATTTTTGAGATTTGAGTTCGTAATATATTTTCTTTATACTCAATTACAATTATTGAATATTTTATCCAATAACTCTCCCCTGAAAGACAAAAATGATCATCAACTTGGGCTCGCCTTTATCCTAACATTCTCAACCCAAAAGCTTAATCATGAACTTTAGGTTTCCCTCATCCTATAACAGATGCGTGTCTGTAGGTTTAATAATATGTCCTAGTCTTTGAAGAGCGATCCTGATGAGAAGCTGATAAACAAATGATCCTTCCCAGTTTCCAGAGTTATGCGTGAATGATCAAACTATATCCAAGGTTTCATTTGGTCAGTGTCCTAGGATAGAAGGGACAGATATAATAGGGGCAAAAATGTGTTTGGTTTCATCTCTTTTGTCTTGCTGTCTATAACATGTGCATGCAATTTTCTAAAAATTTTAAAAATATTGTCTGAATGTTTAAGGAAGCTATCTCCGTGTGCAGAGAAATCGATCTTTCTTACAACAATTTTACTTCGCAAGCAAAATGTACAGAAACATTGTAAGATTGATTTCATTTTCCTTGCCTTACCTTTGATTTTGAAAGTCGGCGTCTTTTTACATCATCATTCACTTCATAACCTACAAAACTTAACTCTTCTTGGCTTGCCAGAAATCTGTTCAAAAGTACTTGGGGATGGAACTATTCGTAAGCTTCTACTTTGATAAATATCTAAAACATAGATCATTTATTTTCTTCTCTGTCATTTCTTTTAAATAAGTTGATGATTCTATCTGGCCAATCTTTTCAGGAAACCTGTTGAGTGCCTGAAATCTTGTTCTAAAGGTATTATTAATTTATAGCATCTCAGTCATGAACTCCGTTGAGAGTCCTTTTGTATGTGGCTACCCCATCATGGATCCGACCACTAGGATTTCCATCCCAAGAGGAAGAAGATGCTTTGCATCATCCACCTCTTGAAAGAAATCAAATCTTATTCCTATATTCACCAGATAATTTTGTCTCTGTCAGAAATATAAAGGTTCTAGGATCATCTAATTGTGTGGGCCTTTACACTGTGTGGGTCCCACCAAGATTTCCACTCCAGGAGGAAAAGGATGCTCCTGAATCAAATCTTAATTTGCTTGTGTTTGACTGTTTCTGTTCTGTTTGCTCTGATTTTGCAGACAATTTGAGCCTAACATTTCTTGTGTTATAATTTGTTTAATCATATCGGTGGCCATAATTATATATATGTCAATGTATAGAGCGATATTCAGTGCACATAAATTGTGGGGGACAAGAAACCACCATTGGGAAAACCACCTATGAAGCAGATGATGAGAAAGGAGGTGCAGCAAAATATGCGTCCACAGGACGTGATTGGCAAAAAAGTACCACAGGACATATCTGGGATGTTAAATCTCCCTCGGATAGCTACATGGCTCAGAGCATGTCCATACTCACAATGGACAACTCTAAACTGTACATAAATGCAAGCCTCACGCCTTCGTCTCTCACATACTACGTTCCCTGTCTGGCAAATGGGAATTACACTGTCAAGCTACACTTTGCAGAGATAGTAATCAGGGGTAACAGATCCTACTCCAGTCTAGGAAGACGAGTATTTGATGTTTATATTCAGGTATCTATTAATTAAAAGATCAAAGATTCATTCTTTATGCAGTATGTGACAACTTAATTGAAGAATTGTTCTTGCAGAACATTGTTGTGCTGAAGGATTTTAATATAGTGACGAAAGCGGGAGGGGTGGATAAGGTATACATTCATAATTGTACAGCACTTGTAACCAATAGAGCTTTAGAGATCCGCCTTCATTGGGCTGGGAAAGGAACCACAATGTCTCCCAAAAAAGGAACATTTGGTCCTCTCATATCAGCCATTGATGTGGAAGCTGGTAGGTTGACATATAATTGAATGACATGCTAATGAAGGAATAATTAGTGCTGTGATCTGACAATTCTTGCTCTTGTTGCAATTCTATTTCTACCTAGACTTCGACCCTCCTAATAACGGCAGGAGAAAGAGATTCATTATCGCTGGCGCTGTGGTTTTGCCATTATTCCTCATTTTCATACTTTTATCCTCTCTTTGGTGGAAAGGTTATTTAGGAGGAAGGAAATCGAGGGATCGAGGTACAAATGATACATTTATTTGATCTTGCAGATTTTCTGCATCGAATTTTCTTCATGTCTATCAATGAATGCATACACTTATCAAAGAACTATCTCAATGTTATTTAATTGTGGGACTGTATAAACTGTTTTTTTCCTTCGATGAATCCTCATGCAGATTAACTAATATATACATGTCCTCTTTGTTCCGTGGGCAGAACTTGTTGGGCTAGATCTGGTAACTGGTATCTTCACCTTCAGACAAATCAAAACTGCAACGAATGACTTTGATGCAGCGAACAAACTGGGAGAAGGCGGTTTTGGCTGTGTCTACAAAGTATAGTACAAATTTCTGTTTTCAAATGAGCATGAAATGACCTAGTAAACTTCTTTTCTTTGTCTAAAAATATTCTTATTGTAGGGAGTACTATCAGATGGCACTCAGATTGCGGTTAAACAGCTTTCAGCAAAATCAAAACAGGGGAATCGTGAGTTTGTAAATGAAATAGGCATGATTTCTGCTTTGCAACACCCAAATCTTGTTAGATTGTATGGATGTTGCATTGAAGGGAAGCAATTGTTGCTGGTATATGAATACATGGAAAATAATAGCCTTGCGCATGTTTTGTTCGGTAGGCCTCTGATCACTTCCCCATAGTATCTTATATAAAGTAATGAGAAAGAAAACAAGTTCTTTGAGAAAAATTGACGAGTTGGGTTATGCATGATGATTACAGGGACAAAGGAAATCGAGGCAACGAAGCTAGACTGGCGTACAAGGCAGAGGATATGTGTAAATATAGCGAAAGGTCTGGTTTTCCTGCACGAGGAGTCGACTCTCAAAATTGTTCATAGAGACATAAAAGGTACCAATATCCTTCTTGACAAGGACATGAACGCCAAGATATCTGATTTTGGAATGGCCAAGCTTGATGACGAGGACAACACCCACATCGATACCAGAATTGCTGGAACTATGTGAGTTTCTGATATCCATGTTATTTGCTATTGGGCTCATCTTTTTGTTCACCATAGAAGGATTCACCATTTTTTATTACACCATGTCAGACATTTCACCATTTTACGACTAGTCTTTGCTCATAGGTCCAACAGTATTGTAGCTTTTTTTGTTTTTGAGTCATCAGGTCAGACAAGTAGCTTTTATTTTTAAATAGTATGATTCTATAACTGGGCTTAAGTACCGATGGAAGGGGTTAGCTTCAAAATATGCGGTAGGCAGACATCTAGGGTTCAAATCATGCACTGCAGGGTTGCCATGGATCAGGGTTTCCCCATCTATGGCCGTGTCCCTCAAAGACTATCCCTTGGAGAGGTTTAGCCTGGATGCCAAATGAATATACTATTCACATTATCATCCCGGGTTTGTAATACTATTTAGGTTGCAAGAAATATAATTTTGTCTGTGAAATACAAAAACAAATAATAGGCAAGTACACTGATGCAACCACTAATTACACATCAAGATAGATATATTCACCGAAAAATCAGAAACTACCATGAAACGGGGCACTAGACATTTAGCAAACTACTAAATTATGCTTTCTGTGCAGGGGATACATGGCACCAGAATACGCATTATATGGTTACTTGACTTACAAGGCAGATGTCTACAGTTTTGGTGTTGTAGCATTGGAAATTGTTTCTGGGATGAACAATGCAAAATTTAGGAGGGGTGAAAACTTTGTATGCCTTCTAGATTGGGTAAGTTATGCCCATTTAATCTCTTATTTTTTTGTTCTTTTTTAGTCTCAGTTAGCTATATATCTCATAAATTTGTGTTTGGTTATTTTAGGTTCTATATTTACAAAAAAATGGGGACATAATGGAGATGGTTGATCCAAGATTAGGGTCTGCATTCAACAAGAAAGAAGTGGTTAGAATGATCAATGTAGCATTGCTATGCACAAATCAATCCCCAGCACTTAGACCTATAATGTCTACAGTAGTGAGTATGCTCGAAGGAAAAACTGATGTCGAGGAACTAGTCATGGTTCCAAGCACATCGAGTGATCAATCAGGGTATGCTACGACCACATTTAACAAGTTTGCTCAAGGTTTATTCAGTGGAAGTTCAAGTGAAAATAAGTCCCTCGTGAAGTCATCTGAGGGACCATGGACTGCTTCTTCTTCTTCATCAGCCCAAGATCTTTATTCAGTTCATATAAAGTGATGCCACGAACCACAAAATTTCTTATCATGAATAAGAGACAGATTAAAACTACACAGTCACAAAACTACTATTATCTTTTATTCGTGATTCATGTTTCATGGTATGAATCATTGCTTGTTAATCAATACTTCTCATATATATCCTATAGTCAATGGAGTGATTATATGTAGTATTGATTTATTTAAGCAAAACATATATTTTTATTTATAATAATAATAAATAAAAGAAAGAAACATTCCCAAGACTTCTCAATGAAGGATATCAAACATCCTTTTATTATTATACTTTTATTTATAATAATAATAAATAAAAGAAATCCTTCTTCGACTACCAATCTATGAAGGATATCAGAAACTTGCCAATGAAGTTGCAAAGAAAGAAACGTTCCCAAGACTTCTCTATTTTTGCTATAATTTTAGTATTCCATGGATTTGTGCACAGAGTCTATGAATTTTAAACAAGATGCATAGACCAAGATTGATTATTCCATAGAGTTTGAAAGGAGATTTTCATCCTATTGTGTGTTAGTGTATAATATGCATACGTAAGGATTACCTCTTGTGTATATATAGTAAGCATGCGGATTGTATGCATTAACAATGTCGCACGTCGCCGCGCGGCATCCCGGGAGGGATCCTGGCTCTCGCGATGGAGTTGAGAAGGAGTCGCCACCTGGCTGTTGAGGGTCGCTAGGAACACCTGGTTTGTACTGGTCTGCTCAGAGATTCAAGGGTAGGGGACTGGTTGCGTAAAGAGAAGGTATTAGCACCCCTAGTACGCCTTACCTGAGGTAAGCTGCATTGTCTATTTCGATGTGATTTTGAATGCTTCAATAGGTCATATTTATTCATATAAAAAATGTTTTGATTGAGAAAGAAATCATCACCGCTTAGAATAAATCCTGTGAATTTTATTGATTATTATCATCCCCGCCGAATATTTTGGATATTAACCCCTTAGAATTTATTTATCCAAACACCGAACAGTGAATAATAGCATATTATTCCCGCTGAATATTATGGATATTGACCCCTTAGGATTTATTTATCCAAACACCGAACAGTGAATAATAGCATACTATTCCCCCCGAATATTTTGGATATTAACCCTTTAAGATTTATTTATCCGAATACCGATAGTGAATAATAAATTCCAAAAAAAAAGATTGTTATATTTTTTGCAATATTGATCGTATGCAGAGAAAACACATTTTTTATTTCATTTTATATTCCTTTTTCTTTATCAAAACAACAAAAATAAATGAATAAACACAACACAACACACACACACATTCTTTTTTTTCTTTCTTTTTCATTACATTTTTTAACAATAATTAAAAATACAATAAAAGTTCAAATAAAAACATAAACACAAAGAAAATTACAAAAAGTAAACTCATGAATAGTGCCAGAATAGTGGTGGCAGCGGCTGGAGGACTGGTGGCGTGTCTGTCCACGCGCCACCGTCACTGGCGGCGCGTGGTTCCACACGCCGCCGGAGAACAGTGATGAAGGGGAAGACCAACAGATCCGCTCCCTCCCTTCTTCCTCTTGCCGAAGATGGTCTTCCGGTGACCTGCAAAAACAAAGAAAACACAAAAAAAACAACACAAACAGATAACACAGGCTGCTGGGCTGTTCATCCCTCTCGATCCCTTCTTCTTCTTCTTCTTCTTCTTCTTCTTCTTCTTCTTCTTCTTCTTCTTCTTTTTCTTCTTCTTCTTCTGCTGCTGCTGCTGCTGCTCTCGCTGGCAAGGGTGTTCCCCGAGGACCTACAAACAAAAACAAAAGCCACACCAACACCAACACAAGGAAAATCAGCTAGTTCTGTCCTTCTCGGCATGCTCTTCTTCCGTCGTTCTCCCTCTTCGATTTGTACTCCCTCTGCCTCATGTGGCTGGAGGAGAGGCTGCTGCAACTGGAGAGGAAGCTGGCCATGGGGGTTGTTGCAGTGGTGGCTGGTTGGCAAGGGAGCAGCCGTAGGAGATAAAGAAAGAAAAGGAGCAGGGGGGGCTGTTGATGGCTGACGAGGGCAGGGAGTGGGTTTGCTGTGACTGGAGCTGGTGAAAAGGAAAGTGAAAGGAAAGAGTGGTGGGGGGAAAGGGCTGACTGTGGCTATAATGGAGTGGGATGGTGGCTGGACGGAGCTGCAGAGGAGGGGGAGGCTGGTTGGAGAAGAGAGTGAGAGTGAAAGAGAAATGGGAGGGGCTGCAGCTGCTGCCCAAAAAGGAGAAAAATTAGGGTTTTTGTGATTTTAGGGTTTTGGGTGTAAGTGAGGGTGTATTTTTTTTGGTCCCCTTATTTGTGGTTGGACAACTCTATTTATAGAGGTTTTCAGAGGCAAAATTCAAAATCATCCCTTAGCTTGCGTGCTTGTTTCAATTTGGTCCTTCATTTCCAATTTGTGCGATTTGACCCTGCATTGACTGTTAAATTCTCAATTTATTCAATTTTGCCCCTGTAACAAGATATTTTTGGATTTTTTCTATTTTTTTCCTTTTCTTCCGAAACATAAAAATAAGTAGGTCAAAATTTGGGTAGCAACAAACAATTCAATAGTACAATAGAAATTTGATTTTTCTTCTTTTCCTCAAATTCTCTCTCTCTCTCTGCTTAGATCTCTTCTTCTCTGTGCAATTTCTTCACTTTTCTGCTAATCTCAACATGGTATCAGAGCTACAAATGCTCCCGGAAACATACTGATCCAAACCCTTTGCTTCCGAAATGTGCCCTCCCGATTCCAAAAATTCTTGATTTCAAAAAACACTAAAGCAAAATTCATCTTCAGAATTTTGTGTTTTCTTGAACAAAATTATTGTGTAAGATGCTAACAGTATTTGATAAAAGGTTGCTGTGAATTGCTCATTCTAAAGCAATGGTTACAGCAGCACAACTTCAAATTCTCTAATCTCCAATTACAGCTCTAATCTCAACAATCTCGATATCTGTGAATGTGAAGCTCGACGACACAAATTACTTGAACTGACATTTCCAAATACAATTGTTACTGGAGAGCAATGAAATCATCGGTTTCGTTGATGGATCTCATCTTTGTCCTTCTTCTGTGTTTAGCAGATGAATGTGGTACAAATTTCTCTAACAATTCAAATGCATATAAAAATAATAATATAATTTTAAGTATTTGTTTGTTTCTAAAAAAAAATCACGGCTTGATTGCTATTTCAAAAAGGGTAATTACATGTTAGTTATGTCCACAGTTATCGCAGCTAGTGGTAAGAGTTTGAGATTAAGAAATTTATTCTTCCTGTGATCATAGGTTCGAGTCCTTCAAAATCCGTGGAATTAATTGAGGGGTGAATGCAAGCTGATCAGAATATACAAATTAATAGTAATAATAAAAAGTAGCAGCTTGCTTGCTTTGAAGATAACACCATAAACAATGGCTCTTAATCATCTAGCTTCGTCTCCTACTTTCACTTTCACCCAACTCTCATCTACCAGCAATCGAATCTTACTAATAAGAAATTATTAGTTTTAGATATTTTCGCGCTTACAAGTGAATCATGCTCTGGAGCTCCCATTGCAATGGAGGATGAAAATGATATTTTCTTCTTCTTGAGTTTTAGATAGTATAGAAAAAAAAATCCATTCGCTATTGTCAATAACAAATTATTCATATTAAAATTAAAAAAATCATGAAAAATATAATTTTTAGGATTTAATTTGAGATTTGAATCTATAATAGTAGAGAGAATGGTCATCTGGTCCCAAAAACTCCATCAGAAAATATATATAGATTAATTTTGTTTACTATGCTTAATCAATCATAACTATATATAATTAGGAGACAAAACCGAAATCCCCATCCAACATTGTCTGAAATTAAAATATTGAAATTTATCATCAGAATCTCATATGTTAACTACGAACAAAGGTTAAGATTTTATACACAAATGGAAACATCAAAGTAAATTTTGTTGTAACATTCTACAGCTCAGAATCTTGAACCACATGAGGGGAAGGTAGGACTAGAGCTAAAGGTGTCTCTACCAGGCCTCTTGCTTCAAGCCATCTAAGATTGTTCAGAAAAAAAAAGGCATGTTAATTTCAAGCCCAAAAATCTTGTATAATAGGCTGGTTTCTCCATATTTATCAAGGTGCAAGAACTCTAGATTTTATGCAAAAACATAATAAAATCATTTATATGTTCGAGCATTATCCGAGAAAGCTCTTTTTTTTTTTAATTTTATTGAAAGATAAAAAAAAATTTATTGTTATCTTTTTTAAAAATCAAACAAATTTTGATTGAGTTTTCCCCCCTAAGTTGAACAGGTTATGAATCAACTCGAGTTTTTAACCAAGCTATACTGAATTAATTCTCTTTGTATTTTTGTTGAAACTTGTTAGAGTATACATATGGTATACATAGATATGGGTACTGAAAATATATAGAATGTGTTGTATGGTATTTGTAGTTGTTATAGATTACTATAAATACCAACTGTTACTCACGTGTAGTGTGTGAAGAAATAATAATAGAATATACATCACCGTGAGCTTCCCCCTCTATACCAGCAACCTAGCCACACTCTCCGGCGAGGCAACAAGGACGGTGGTGGTAGCAGCGACGTGAACCCGTGGAGTTCCGACGCCTCCTCCGGCCAGCACAGGCCACCGTTGACGACGCCTCCACCACTAGGACAACCACCTCAACCTCCTCTACCCAACAGTACTAACAGGTACACCTTTCGTCACACTTGAAAAATTACTGTACATCATCTTCTTCCTCTCGGCGCTGCATGCAGTGTGACGTAATTCACGTCCCACTGTTCATGCAGGCCGGACTGGTGTGAGTTGGCCCGGGCTTTGTGCCCGACCCAAAATGCATAAAGAGGTGGGCTAACAGCCCACCTAGGCTGTCAGCCCACTGATTTTTATTTTTTTATATATATTATTTATTTATTTTTACTTTATTTTATTTAAAAAAATATATAAAATAAAAAAATAAAAAAAGCAAAAAAAATGTGTTGTTTTCGTACATACGGCCGAATTCAAAGATTTTTTCCATCATATTTTTCATAAAAAAAATATTTTGCATTTTCCTCATGTTTTAAAACAAAAATTGGATATCGTAACCGGTTTATGATTATCCGTTGGAGTTTGGCCAAAATATCAAAAATAATTATAAATATTTTTTTTATCTATTAGGGTGTAAATTTACATTGTAAAGTACACCCATGGATAAAAAAAAGGGTTTTAGCGATGGTATAAATTTACATTGTAAAGTACACCCGTAGATAATAAAAAGATTTTAACTACGGTGTAAATTTACATTGTAAAGTACACCCGTAGATAAGAAAAAAGATTTTCTTACTATGATGTAAATTTACATTGTAAAGTACATCAGTTGATAATAAAAAATGTTTTTTCGGAAAATGCAATGTAAGAAATTTAACTTAGAAAAACAATCAAACAACAATGCAGCTTACCTTAGGTAGGGTGCACTGGGGGTGATGTGTCTTCCCCTTGCACAACAAGTCCCCTTACCTAGACTCTCGCAGACCAATAGGTTCCTAGTAACTTTAATACTAGGTGGCGACTCCCGATATTTATAGTCGTAATTTTTATGACGATTACGCACCCCATTTTCACTGCACGCCGTTGTCTCTCCAGAGAGGGATGGCGGGGCGCGAAGCGCGTGAAAAATCACCGTCGCGACACTTAACATGTTATCAGAGCTAAAATGATTCAATTTACGCGTTTGCAATCATGATCTGCCTTTTCAAATTCATTGTTCTTATTCTAATAAAATTCAAAGTTTCACTGATTCGGCATTTATTGAATCAATCTTGAAAATGATCTTGTAGTCAACTTCACATAGGTTGATATTTGTACTAATTCCACTTCTTCTCTTCATATTTCTAAGAATCAATCGCAATTTTCAAAATGGTCACAGCTGCACAATTGCAGATTCTTCAATCTCCAATTACAAACCTCATCTCCACCATTTCAATGTCTGTAAATGTTAAGTTAGAGGATTCTAACTACTTGAATTGGAACTTTCAAATGCAACTCCTACTAGAAAGCAATGACATCTTTGGATTCGTTGATGGTTCTCATCCGTGCCCTGCTCCTTCGAATGAATTTGGTACAAATGATTCTAACTCTCCTTCTTTATCTTATATAGAGTGTAATGATATGTTGGTGTGGAAAATGCATGATAGGACAGTTATGCAATTAATCACTGCAACTTTGTCTTCCGTATCAATGTCTTGTGCTATTGATAGTAGTAGCTCTAAGGAACTTTGGCTAAGATTGAAAGAACAATTTTCTATGGTTTCTAAGACAAATATATTTCAAATAAAGTCCAATTTGTAGAATATTAGGAAAGGGATGGATACTATAAGTCAATATCTTCTTAAAATCAAAGAGGCCAGGGATTATTTGGCTGCTACAGGGGTATTTTTTGATGATGAAGATATAGTGATTTTGGCCTTGAAAGAACTACCTTCTGAGTATAATACCTTTAGGTGTGTTGTTAGAGGCAGAGAAAGTGTAATCACCTTGAAGGAATTTAGGTCTCAATTGCTTATTGAGGAACATATTGTAGAGAATATAACACCTGCCAGTTCCACATACCTTACTGCCATGCACACACTATTGCCAAAACCCAGTCTCCTTCCACACAGGTATTTCAATCCTTTTCTCGGGGACAACATGGATACAATTCCTATGATAGTGGTGGATATAAATCTTTTAATAGGAATAGGGGCAGGGGAAGACCTAATTACAACAATCAGAAAAATTTCACACCGAGAGCTTCATTTCATACTAAACCACATGTTTCAGGTGTGTTAGGCTTATATGCCCCCTTTTCATATCCCCTATCAGCTTCTTCCAGTAATGTTGTGTGTCAATTATGTAACAATGAAGGGCATATAGCTATTACGTGTGGCTCTAGAGGTTATGAGAGAATTCAGTGCACTATCTATGGCAAACCAAACCATTCAACTTGGTATTGTTTTTATAATGCGAATGACCCTAACTTTGTTGGTTCCGCAAGTGGTTCTCCTGCAAGTGGTCCTTTAGCTCCTCAAACTCAGCATCATGCTCTGCATGTTATGCGCAATACCTGTCAGTCTTCTCAGCAAGCCTCATAGCACAACTCTCCTTCAGTATGGATTACTAATATAGGAGCTACAAATCATATGACAGATGATTTGTCAAATTTGCCATTAAGCTCTTCCTATCCTGCCAATGATATGGTTCAAACAACCAATGGAGAAGGTTTGTCAGTATCTCATATTGGTTCTGCATCAATTCCTATGTCTCCTAAACCTCTTCATTTGAATTCTGTGTTATTTGTTCCTAAACTGACTCAAAACCTATTGTTTGTTCATCGCATTTGCTTGGATAACAACTACTACCTAATATTTGGTGTATTTTGCTTTTGGATTCAGGACAAAGCCACATGGAGAATCATGTACAAGGGACAGTGTAGTAATGGCCTCTATCCTCTGTCGTTTGCCTCTTCTAAATCTCTTGGCAGATTCCAGTCTCATGCCTACATTGGTCAATTGATTGTATCGTCTACTTGGCATCATAGGTTAGGTCATCCTTCCAATAAAATTGTCAATCTCATGTTACAGAGAGCCAATATTCATTGTTCTTCAAAGTTTACTAATGATATATGTGTTAGTTGTATTGAGGGTAAGTTTTGTAAACTTCCCTTTTCCTCTCGTATGCATATATCTGTAACTGCTTTTCACATTATTCACAGTGATCTATGGGGTCCCTCACCAAGCAAATCAGTTGATGGATATCGATATTATGTAATCCTTGTTGATGAATTCACTAGATATTATTGGTTGTTTCCTCTTGTCAATAAAAATGATTTATGTTCAGTGTTTACTACCTTTCACTCTTATGTTCATACTCAATTTTCTAGTTCCATTCAAGTGTTTCAAAGTGACGGGGGGGGGGGGGGGGGTGAGTTTGTTAGCAAGTCCTTTCAAAATTTTCTTATAGATAAGGGGATTATACACCATAAATCTTGTCCATACACACCTGAAGAAAATGGATTGGATGAACGTAAGCATAGATATCTCATTGAAACCTCAATCACATTACTTCAACATGCTCAGTTACCCTCCACATTCTAGACTTATGCCGTGCATATTGCTTCTTACTTAATCAATAGAATGCCTTCTGCTGTCATAGAACACAAATCACCATTTGAATTGTTGTTTGGTACCATACCTCTTATATCTCATTTACGAATCTTTGGGTGTGCTTGTTTTCCATTACTTAGATCTTATTGTCAAAATAAACTTCAACCCAAAACTACTATATGTGTGTTTCTAGGCTATGCTGCTCAATATAAAGGGTACATTTGTTATCATGTATCTAGCAAGCATGTATATGTCTCTAGGCATGTTATTTTTATGAACATGTCTTTCCCTACAAAGATTTAGTTCACAAACTTCAATCATCTATTGCATCTTCCTCTCCCACATCATCTTCTATAAGACCTATTGTCACACATAACAATGTTATCACAATCCCCCTATTGAGTATTCTACTGCTGCTATTCCATCATCAACCTCTTCCTTGTCCATTACTCTTGCTTCCTTCTCATAAATGTTGACTCCTTGCCTTCTGTTGAACCTTTTCGGCATGAGGCCATATCAGTTGTTTTGCAAGTTCCTCCACACAATTATAAATTATGGTGTTACTGATTGCTCATTGACAGAACCTAGCACTTATAAAATGGCAATGCAAATACCAGTGTGGGTTACTGCTATGCAAGATGAGATACATGCTCTTAATTTTCAGGGTACCTGGAGTCTAGTTCCTCTTCCTTCTCACAAAAACTTGGTAGGTTGTAAATGGATTTTTAAAATCAAGAAGAATGTTGATGGTTCTATAGCTCGGTATAAGGCCAGATTAGTTGCCCAGGGATTCAACCAAGAACCAGGTCTTGATTATGGGGAGACTTTTAGCCCAATGGTGAAACCTTCTACAATTAGACTTGTTCTAGCTTTGGCTGCTCATTTTGGCTGGGTGTAACGGCAGTTGGATGTAAAGAATGTTTTCTTCATGACATTCTTAATGAAGAGGTTTACATGGCTCAGCCCCCTGGGTTTGCACGCACAAATCATCCTGAACTTGTGTCTAGACTTCACAAGTCCTTATATGGCCTGAAGCAAGTCCCGAGAGCATGGAATGAAAGGTTCACCAATTTTTTACCAACACCGGGGTTTCAGGGCACTTACTCTAACTTCTCTTTATTTGTTAAACACTTTGATGATGCTATTATAATTCTATTGGTTTACGTAGATGATATTATTATTGCTGGGAATCAGTCTTGTGAGGTTCAGAAGATTATTCATGCTCTTGTTGCTGAATTTGATATTAAGGACTTAAGTGATCTGCATTATTTTCTAGGCATTCAAATCACTCGTATTCCACATGGTATGTTTTTATCTCAATCTCAGTGTCGTGATGATGATTTTTTAACACTTCACGCCCCGTCATCCCCCGGGTTGGGGGGACAACGACGCGAGGTGAAAAAAGGGGTGTGTTTTATAGCCGTAAAAATTACGACTATAATTATTAGGAGTCTCCACCTAGTATTAAGGTTACTAGGAACCTATTGGTCTGCGAGAGTCATGGGTAAGGGGACTTGTTGTGCAAGGGGAAGACGCATCACCCCCAGTGCACCCTACCTAATGTATGTTGCCTTATTGTTTGATTGTTTTTTTCTAAGTCATTATTTTTGGTCTTTTTCTAAGGTTCAACGTAGATTTCTCTATGTGAGAGAATCTCTACTTCGCTAGGAGTTGAAAGACTAACCAAAAGAATTTTATACTGCATTTTAAATTATTTTTTTTTTGTACGCGGGTGTACTTTACAATGTAATTTTACATCGCAATAAAAGAAAACCCTTTTTTAGTATCCGCAGGTGTACTTTACAATGTAATTTTACACTGAGATAGCTAAACCAAAAATAATTTTTAAGTTTTTTGATATTTTGGCCAAATTCCAACGGATAATCATAAACCGGTTACGATATCCAATTTTCATTTCAAAATATGAGAAAGATGCAACATATTATTTTTACGAAAAATATATATGGAAGAATCTTGGAATTCGGCCGTATACACAAAAACAACATATTTTTTGTTTTTTTAAATAATATTTATTTTTTAAAATAAATAAAAAATAAAATAAAAAAATTTGGGCCTGGCCTGGCCCAACCAAATGGGCCGGCCCAGCCAAGGTGGGCCAAGTGCTCAACTATGAGAGGCTTGGGCTAGGCTGGGCCGAGAGCAGGTCCAGCCCACGAATAAAATTAAAACGGGACAGGAGTGAATTCATATTCACTCCTGCAAACTCCTGCAATGGTTACGTGAACAGTACCAAGGGGTTCGGTCGACAACGATGAGAGGTTTAACTGCTACTACCGTCGGGAAGAAGAGGTCGAGGTGGTTGTCCCTGTGATGGCGGCGTCGAAAATGGCGGCCTGTGGTGGCCGAGAGGAGCTCCAGTGTCGGGTCTATGGCTGTCGTTCACTTCTCCTCAAGCTGCTGTTGTGCTCTTCGTTGCTGCTGTGTCACCGGAGAAGAAAGGGAAGGTTGCGATCACTGTTGAGGAAATTCTGGAGTGGTGGTTGACGGCTGCTGCTGGTGAGGAGATAGTCGTCGACGGGGACTGGTTTTTGAGAGAGAACTGCTAGCCGAGAGAGAGAGAGAGAGCGGGAGAAGAGAGAGAGATCAACTGCTAATCTACCGGCGAGGACTCTGCCTGCGCCGAGGAAGATGAAGGAGGGACTGTTAGCTTGTTGTGTTCATGTCCAAGCTTTTTCAGTCACAGTGGTCTCTGCAAATCTGCTCGTCGCCCGTCCGTGATCGTATTCTTCGCAGTATTTTTTTCCTCTGGTTTCTCCCTCTCTGTGTACGTGATTTTTCTGGTTTTTCTCTCCCTATTATGTAAAATGTTTGCTCTTTTTCTCCTTTTTCTGGTTTTTTCTCCCCTCCGTTGCTCTATATCTTTTTACTCGTTCCCCTCTTTTGTTCTTCCTTTTCTTCAAGGTTTTTCCCCGTCTGCCCCTTGTTTGAGTAGTTTCCCTCGTTATTGTTCGCTTTTTTTGCTTTGATTTCTCCTGCCTATTTATAGGCGAATGAGGTAAGGTGCAGGCATGGGGGTGTTGTCCACGGGATGGTGTTGCAGAGGGAGTGGGTTGAAGGCATGGCTGCATGAGCATGGCTGCCGGCATGGTGCAGCATGGCTCCGTCAAGCCTAGGAAGTTCTCTCTTTTTTTTCTCTTTTTTTTTTTGAAAATTTGAAATAAATAAATTGTGACAAAAAAAGAGTGTTTTGATGGGAAAAACCATGAAGAATGATGTTTTTATCTTCAATTTTGGCTTCCGATTTCACCCGAAAAGTTGTCACCGAAAATTCCAATCGTCTCAATTTAACCCGCATTAAGCTTCCAAACTTGATTTCTCACCAATTAAGCCCTTAATAATTTTAATTTGACCCATTTGAAGTATAACTAAGCCCTTGCGCTTAATTAAATCCTTCAATTGGGCTGTCAATTGATCCCTAAAAATAATTACACTTTAAACTGGCCGACGATTAAATCGAATTGGCCCATAAAAATATAATTATGCCTTTCGACTTAACTTTTACATAGATTTATCCAATAATAAATTATTTTAGCCTTGAATCTGCATTTTCCTTCATTTTTGGGCAACAAAGAGGTACGACCGGGCTTTCAAAAACGTCCAAAATTTCCACATTAATTTTTCTATCGACACCAGCCTTTTTTATTTTATTTTATTTATTTTATTTATTTTTTGGTATATTTTGGGGAATAACCCAGAAATTGGGTTATGACAGTTGCCCCCCTCTTTACAATGCTTACGACTAAAGTCTTGTAAAAGACTTTAGATAGTAAGTGTTGTAAAGAAAAAGAAAAGTGGATTTACCAGACCAAGAATTGATTAAGAAATCCGAAAGTGAGAATGAGGGCTATAAAGCGCACTCAGAAGGGAATGGTAAGATAGGGCTAGAAAGTACACTACCTAAAAATTGAGGCCTAAGGAGGACACTCAAAAAGGATGGAAGATGATGATGTTTGTTAATATCACAGGAAAATGGTCTCATTGTAATGGGTGACCTACCCAGGTGGGAATGATGAAATTGGTTTCATTGTAATGGGTGACCTACCCAGGTGAGAATGGTAAAGGTGGTCTCATTGTAATGGGTGACCTGCCCAGGTGACAATAGTGAAGATGGTCTCGTTGTAATGGGTGACCTACCCAGATGAAATATGGTGAAGATGGTCTCATTGTAATGGGTGACCTACCCAGGAAATATGATGGAGATGGTAAAAACAAAAAGATGGTCTTGTTGTAATGGGTGACCTGCCCAATTGAAAATGGTGAAGATGGTCTCATTGTAATGGGTGACTTACCCAGGAAATATGATGGAGATGGTAAAAACAAAAAGACGATCTTGTTGTAATGGGTGACCTGCCCAATTGAAAATGGTGAAGATGGTCTCATTGTAATGGGTGACCTACGCAGGAAATGTAATGAAGACGGTCTCGTTGTAATGGGTGACCTACCTAGGATAAAGATGGTGAAGAAGATTTCATGGGATGGAAGATAGGGCTAGAAAGTGCATTATCTTAATTGATGATCGAGGGTTGGAAAACGCACTCGAAGATGAGGGGAAAATAGGGCTGGAAAGTGTACTATTTTAATTGATGGATCGAGGGTTGGAAAATGCACTCGACGATGAAGAGATAGGGCTGGAAAGCGCACTATTTTAATTGGTGGTCGAGGGTTGGAAAACGCACTCGACGATGAAGAGATAGGGCTGGAAGGCGCACTATATGAGTTGGTTGATGGCTAGAAAGCACACTCAAATAAGGAAAGAGATAGGGTTGGAAAACGCTCTATCTGTACTGATGAAAGGCTCGCAAGCACACTCAGGGAAGTGAAAGTGGTAAGGGCTCAAAGGCACACACAAAATGATGAGTGAAGGTTTGTAAATTACAATCCCTTCAAAACATTTCTTAGATTCCTAGTTGGATATAATGCATGATGAAACCCAAATTCATGAAAGAGATAAGGCTGAAAAGCATTCTCAAGGAAACAAAAGAGGTGAGAGCTCGAAGGCGTACACAAAATGATGAATGAAGGTTCATAAGTTACGATCCTTCTAAAACAATTCCTAGATTATCAGTGGAGAGAAATGCATGATGAAACCCAAAATCAAGAAAGAGATAAAGCTGAAAAGCATGCTCAAGGAAATGGAAAGGTGGGAGCTTGAAAGCGTGCACAAAATGATAAATAAAGGTTCGTAAATTACGGTCCCTCCAAAACATTTCCTAGATTCTTGATGGGGATGTAATGAATGATGGTGCATGTATACTTACCTGAAAGATATAGGTCCCCCTTTCTTCTTCCTAGCCTTCCCTTTTAAGGGTTTGGATCTCTGGCTTTGACGGCTTCTCGCTTCTGCTTACTCGAGTCGTAACTTATGAATTTGACCAATGGAGATAGATTTTCCATATCAACATGCCCCCTTTGAGTTTGATCCAGATTCTTTTTAAAGGAATGATGGAGTCTACTTCAATTACATTTTTAGATTTCCCCCCAGTCTGGTCATGCCCCAAAAGTGTTTTGGGCTTCAGGTGTTTGCAGAAAAGGGTTGGTCATTTGCAAAGATTGTTTTCATATGGGTTTTTTGGAATTTCAAAGTCATTCCAAGCACAAAAACTATTTTGATTGTCACAGTCAGGTCCCGCCACACTAGTGTTTTAGGCTTCAAGTGTTTGCTGGAAAGGGCTGGTTATTTGCAAAGATTGTGTTTCATGTAAATTTTTTGGAATTTCAAAGTCATTCCAAGCAAAAAAACAACACCAATTTGATGTTTGTTTAAACAAACTTGTTCTCGAAAGAATTCAAGAGATCTCATTGTCAGGTTTTATGTTGATTTAGACAACAATGTGAAATGATGCGTGTTCGCATGTCTTGTATTTCAAAAAGGCTTCGATCAAGTTTGGTGAAGCATTTGTAAGGCTTGTTTCGAATGGAAAAGCATTGTCTATCGATCCAGATTACTCGTATTTGATCAGAAAGGGCTTTATCAGGCTTGTAACGTAGGCTTAGGTTTCTGCTACGAATAAAAAGATATTTGTAGGCTCAAAGGGTGTTTCAGGGTTTTCTAGACTAAGGATCACTTAGTGCTTGCTCTTAGAACTTTTTGTGGTCCTCATAATTGACTTGTATAATGACTTGACATGCCCCCCAGTATTTGTTTGGGTTTTTGTCTTGATATGCCCCTAGTATTTTGTTTGGGTTTTTTATCATTGGCGTTTTAACAGTGTCATCATGTTGACTTAACATGCACCCCCAAGTATTTTGTTTGAGGTTTTATTGTAACATGCCCCCTAATATTTTGTTGGGCTTTCTATCATGGGCTTTTAGTACTAATATCACGTTGACTTGACATGCCCCCCAGTATTTTGTTTGGGCCTTTTTTATGGGTTTTTAGCACTAACATAATGTTATCTTGATTTGCTATGGTGCACTAAAACTCCTTTTGTTTCTGCCCACAACTTCGTTTGGGCATCTTGTCATTGAGGACTACTTTGCAGATTGAAAGTGTTTTATCCTCGCACTTGTCCCCCAATGTAGGGTGTGATCCTTGTCAAGGTTAATTATTAAGAAATAATTATTAGGCTCAAATAGGGACTGCAAGGGATATTTGAGACTTTGTGAAGGCATATCAAAGATGGCCTCTCCTCATTTCAAAAACATGCATTCTAAATCGATAAGCTTTGCTTTTCTATGCGAAATTATGTTTTTTGGAGTTTTGGATTATTTGTTTAGCTAAGAGCTTAGCTTTATTATGTGGATTTTTGGGGTATAAGATCACCTTTCAATGAAATCCTTTGAATTCCTAGAACACATTTGTTAGACAAACATTAATTTGGCATTTCTTTTCGTACTAGACTTTGATTTGCCAAAAATCTTGATGAAATCATGAGATCATGTATAATTTGAATGAAAGGGTATGAGGTGTGCTTGTGTTATATAAACAAAAAACAAGAGCACGCCATGAACACAAGAAAATACATGATCTTATTGGAGAGAAAAACTTGTTTAACAAAAGGTCTTGTGGTATTATGAGCAAAATGGCCGACAGTCAAAACAGGTTTAAACCGAAACATGATGGTGTGGACATGACCAAACAAAGAGCACTTATGGAAGCAGAATTCATTTTCTAACTCCAGTGCACTCCCTTTCAAAAGATTTTGCATGGGTCATTTCAGTGCTCACTCGAGTAAACCGGCAAGATGAGCCACACTAGCTTTCAAAGAAACTAGTTTTCTTGGAAGTGAACATAGCGGTGAGCACATTCCTCTTTGTCCATATTTCTTTGTCAGAGTTCAGTGTTATGGACAAAAGCTCTTTGGGGACCTATGTTTCTACCTGCTGATGATATGATATGATGGATTCATGTGGATGCAAATGTATGTACATGCATAATGGGTGAATTATCAGAGAGTTTGTATCCAAACACAAGTTCTAGGCCATTCCATGAGGGGTAAACTTTCTACCTGGTCTCAAAGTCTATGAACTGCTCAGTGACTGCCTTACGTGAAGGTGGTGTAGGGGTTTACAAGAAATGGTGGGGGCATAGTGTGACCACCATTATCGAGTAAACACTCAGTTCATAGTTGGACGTTTCACGAATCTGAACCTCAACTGAAAGTCATGAGGCAGACCGCTAATCCCCACCTAACTTAGAATTGGGTTTATTCAGAAAATTAAAATGCATGTGAATGCAGTATGAATGCATGTTAAAGTAGTAAAAATGTGTGCAAGAACAAATTGAAAAATAAACAATCAAACAACAAAGCTTAGTCCAGCTATGTCCCTAGTGGAGTCGCCATCTGTCACGATGATGATTTCTTTGCGCTTTGCGCCCCGCCATCCCCCGGGATAGGGGGATAATGGCGCGCGGTGAAAAAAAGATGGGTGTTTTATAGCCATAAAATTTATGACTATAATTCTTAGGAGTCGCCACCTAGTATTAAGGTTACTAGGAACCTATTGGTCTGCGAGAGTCATGGGTAAGGGGACTTGTTGTGCAAGGGGAAGGCGCATCACCCCCAGTGCACCCTACCTAAGATAAGCTGCATTATTGTTTGATTGTTTTTTTCTAAGTCATTATTTTTGGTCTTTTTCTAAGGTTCAACGTATATTTCTCTCTATGAGAGAATCTCTACTTCGCTAGGAGTTGAAATACGAACCAAAATAAATTTTATACTGCATTTTCAAAAAAAAATATTTTTTTTGTACGCGAGTGTACTTTACAATGTAATTTTACACTGCAATAAAAAAACCCTTTTTTAGTATCCGCAGGTGTATTTTACAATGTAATTTTACACTGAGATAGCTAAACCAAAAATAATTTTTAAGTTTTTTGATATTTTGGCCAAATTCCAACGGATAATCATAAACCAGTTACGATATTCAATTTTCATTTCAAAATATGAGAAAGATGTAGCATGTTATTTTTACGAAAAATATATATGGAAAAATCTTGGAATTCGGCCGTATGCATAAAAACAACACATTTTTTTTAAATAATATATTTTTTTAAATAAATAAAAAATAAAATAAAAAAATCTGGGCCTGGCCTGGCCCAACCAAGTTGGGCCAAGTGCTCAACTATGAGAGGCGTGGGCTAGGCTGGGCCGAGAGCAGGTCCAGCCCACGAATAAAATTAAAACGGGACAGGAGTGAATTCATATTCACTCCTGCAAACTCCTGCAATGGTTACGTGAACAGTACCAAGGGGTTCGGTCGACAACGATGAGAGGTTTAACTGCTACTACCGTCGGGAAGAAGAGGTCGAGGTGGTTGTCCCTGTGATGGCGGCGTCGAAAATGGCGGCCTGTGGTGGCCGAGAGGAGCTCCAGTGTCGGGTCTATGGCTGTCGTTCACTTCTCCTCAAGCTGCTGTTGTGCTCTTCGTTGCTGCTGTGTCACCGGAGAAGAAAGGGAAGGCTACGATCACTGCTGAGGAGCTTCTAGAGTGGTGGTTGACGGTTGCTGCTGGTGAGGAGACAGACGTCGACGGGGACTGGTTTTTGAGAGAGAACTGGTGGCCGAGAGAGAGAGAGAGCTGGAGGAGAGAGAGAGATCAACTGCTACACTACCGGCGAGGACTCTGCCTGCGCCGAGGAAGATGAAGGAGGGACTGTTAGCCTGTTGTGTTCGTGTCGAAGCTTTTTCAGTCACAGTGGTCTCTGCAAATCTGCTCGTCGCCCGTCCGTGATCGTATTCTTCGCAGTATTTTTTTCCTCTGGTTTCTCCCTCTCTGTGTACGTGATTTTTCTGGTTTTTCTCTCCCTGTTACGTAAAATTTCTGCTCTTTTCCTCCTTTTTTCTCCCCTCCGTTGCTCTGTCTTTTTTTATTTGTTCCCCTCCGTTGCTCTGTCTTTTTTTATTCGTTCCCCTCTTTTGTGCTTCCTTTTTTTCAAGGTTTTTCCCCGTCTGCCCCCTGTTTGAGTATTTTCCCTCGTTATTGTTCGCTTTTTTTGCTTCGATTTCTCCTGCCTATTTATAGGAGAATGAGGTAAGGTGCAGGCATGGGGGTGTTGTCCACGGGATGGTGTTGCAGAGGGAGTGGGTTGAAGGCATGGCTGCATGAGCATGGCTGCCGACATGGTGCAGCATGGCTCCGGCAGGCTAGGAAGTTCTCTCTTTTTTTTCTCTTTTTTTTTTTTAAATTTGAAATAAATAAGTTGTGACAAAAAAAGAGTTTTTCGATGGGAAAAACCAGGAAGAATGATGTTTTTATCTTCAATTTTGGCTTCCGATTTCACCCGAAAAGTTTTGTCACCGAAAATTCCGATCGTCTCAATTTAACCCGCATTAAGCTTCCAAACTTGATTTCTCACCAATTAACCCCTTAATAAAATTAATTTGACCCATTTGAAGTATAACTAAGCTCTTGCGCTTAATTAAATCCTTCAATTGGGCTCTCAATTGATCCCTAAAAATAATTACACTTTAAACTGGCCGACGATTAAATCGAATTGGCTCATAGAAATATAATTATGCCTTTCGACTTAACTTTTACATAGATTTATCCAATAATAAATTATTTAAGCCTTGAATCTGCATTTTCCTTCATTTCTAGGCAACAAAGAGGTACGACCGGGATTTCGAAAACATCCAAAATTTCCACATTAATTTTTCTACTGACACCAACCCCTTTTATTTTATTTTTTAGTATATTTTAGGGAATAACCCAGAAATTGGGTTATGACACTCAGTATGTTCATGATCTACTGGTCAAAACTGATATGCTAGAGTCCAAAGCGTGTGACACTCCCAGCCTTCCATATCAGAGAATGCTCAAAGATGATGGGGTGCCATTTGAGAATCTCACTTTATATCGTATTGTTGTTGGGGCCTTACAGTATTTGACATTCACAAGGCCTGACATTGCATTTTCAATGCACCAGGTTTGTCAATTCATGCAAAAACCCATGGTGATACTCTTTGCTGTTGTTAAATGTATGTTACGTTATTTGAAAGGCACTGCTTCTTATGGCATCAACTTTGAGCATGGTTCCTTGGACCTTCATGCATTCAGTGACGCTGATTGGGCAGGTGACCCTAATGATAGACGATCAACAACTGGTTTGGTTGTTCTTCTTAGATCCAACCCTATCTCCTGGTCTTCTATGAAACAGCTTACAGTGTCTCGTTCATCTACCAAGGCAGAGTATCGAGCCCTGTCATTTACAACTGCTAAACTTGTTTGGCTTAAACAGCTATTGGTCTTCATGCGTATTGTGTTTGTGTAACCTCCTACCATCTTTTGTGACAATCTCTCGGCAATTACACTGTCTTTCAATCCTATTCAGCGTCAAAGGACCAAGCATATTGAGATTGATGTGCATTTTGTGTGAAAGGGTGGTTGAAAATCAATTGTGTGTGCAGTTTGTCTCCTCCAAGGAACAATATGTTGACATTCTCACCAAGGGGTTGAGTGCTCCTCTGTTCAAAATCCATTGTTACAATCTCATGCTTAGTTTACCAAAGTATGAGAATGAGGGGGGATGTTAGAGTATACATATGGTATACATAGATATGGGTACTGAAAATATATAGGATGTATTGTATGGTATTTGTAGTTGTTATAGATTACTATAAATACCAACTGTTACCCACGTGTAGTGTGTGAAGAAATAATAACAGAATATACAAATTCAAAATTTTCTTTTCCCTCTCTTTTCTTCTCTGTCTCTCTCGTCTCTTCTTCCTCTTCTAATCTGCAAGATTCTTCTCTCCTTATCTCTAACAGTCCAAGTCTATCATAGTTGGATCCTTTGGTGGGCCAGCCTAGTCCGAAATTTTTATTTTTTTGTATTATTTTTTTAAATACAAAAAAATATTTTTAAAAAAATGTATTGTTTTTGTGCATATGACCGAATTCCAAGATTTTTCCATGTATATTTTTCATAAAAAAATCTGATACCAATGATAGATCCCGATCACAGTAGGAACAATATTAATAACCTCTGGCTTTCTTAGAGTGAAAGTTTCAAGGAAAAATTGCTTATCCTTTATTCCATGCTAACCTTCCAATAAATAGAGTTAAGCTTAACAAATTAGCTTTAACTCAAGAAATTCGCCGGTCTTATTTTAAAGAAACAAGTTATAACATCTTTGAATGAGTAAAAAAATGCAAAACAACTACAGAATGGGATTTTTCTTAGGGATTCTTTCTGATGTTCATGGCCTATCACTAAGTCAAGAATTCCAGAAATTGTGTGACAAACCAATGATAAAATTTTGAAGAAGGATTAAAGCTGGTTGCAATGATATTTGAGGTTTTGAATAATTTTAATGTATTAATATAAAAAATTAAAATGATTATTTATTATATCTTTAATTAAAAAATAATTCTAAAAAATACCACATAACACAGTATCAAACACACAATTTAGGGCGAGATCCAAGGAGAAAATCTAAGTCCCACAGTGCCGTTGGAAAATAATTTAGGGTGGCCTACTGGTCTTCACGTTGTGGAAGAGACCTGCATTATTGTCCTTCTATCTCCATCCCAGTCAGTCTGGTGCTGTCATTGAGTGACATGTTCTTGTGAATTTTGGCTATGGACGACATGTCATTTCGCATCTGGAACATAATCTCCCTGCATGATGGAGAGAAATTTCATATGGATCAGCGTAGGGGATAAAAAAAAATGTTTTTTTTTAAAAAAATATTTTTTAATTAAAAATATATAAAACCTTTCCTCAATGCTTGCTTTGTGTAGCCATAATTGGTTTTTATTGTATTAACTTAGATTTATTGGATTTGTATACCATTTCATTTTTATTCATTTCGTGTGTAATTATGGTAAAAAAAATATTCGGATAAAAGAAAATATAAAAGATGCTAACCTTCCAAAAAATTGCAAAACACCAGGAAGATATAAAAGATGCCTCAAGGTATAGTTAAAAACTTAAAATTATCATATATATATATATATATTTGTTCAATGAGCTTCTTTTTTTTTGAGCCAATGATAGCTTCAAGCCATCTAAGATTGTTCTGAAAAAGAAAGGCAAGCCCCGCAAGCTAGTGTAATGGGCTGGTTTCTCCATATTTACCAAAGTGAGTTATACTGAATTAATTCAATGGGCTGGTTTCTCCATAGATTTGGTTTTGATTTTTAATTAACAAAAAAATAACATAACTTGAGTTGAATTGTGAGCAACATGTTTTGGTTTTTTATTTTGTTTTAAGTTAAAAACTGAATTTGTTTCTTTTTATTATATAAAAATGATTTTATATCTTTTGTTTTTGAATACCATTTCTTTCAGGAGCTAGATATTTTATATTTATATTTATATTTATTGGTATGTTAAAAAGATATATTTTTGGTTTTTTTTCATCAATTTATGTTTAAAAAGAAGAAATAAAAAAACAAAAGAAATATCATCCCAAACTTCCAATTAAGTACAAGATAGCATCAAAAATCTATATTTTTAATTTTATAGTTTTTAAATATTAGATCAGGTAGATACATTAATTTCATTACATATTATAGTATATTTAAATTTTATTTAGAATTTAGTTGAATTAAAAATCTTAAGAACTAAGCTGAAAAAAAAAGATTTAGTTTGCTATTGAAAAAATATTGATAAAATTCAAACCAAAAATCTTCAACTCAATTTGGTTATTCACCAAACTAAAAAGTACTTGTCTCATCACCACAAAAAACAAAACACTAATGAAATATTCTATTGGTATTTAAAACTTGATTTCATGGGAAGTGAAATTACTAACAAAAAATTAGTTAATCTTGGTGGTTAATCTTTTATATTTGTTTATAATCTTATTCTTTTTGTCTATATCATGTTCATTTTGATTGTTTATTTTAAGAGATAGAAATAATATTATTATTATCAGAGTCAAAAAACTTGCGCTCGTATATTATTTATTATTAAATTTGCATTCTGATATAATCTATTTATCAAAAAATTATTTTAATTAAAACTTTAGATTCAATAGTTTAAAAAATTATTTTAATTAAAACTTTAGATTCAATAGTTTAAAAAATTATTTTAATTAAAACTTTAGATTCAATAGTTTAAAAAATTATTTTAATTAAAACTTTAGATTCAATAGTTTAAAAAATTATTTTAAACTAACTCATTAACACATTCTCTTTTTAAACTCATTTTTTTTATATTTCCATCGGTTTATATTAATTTCCTAACACATCCGTTTATAAAACATACTTTGCGCAATGTCAATAATAATAATAATAATAATAATAATAATAATAATTGTAATTGTAATTGTAATAATAAAAAATATGATAAATGCATGTCAGCATATTAAAAGCTTGAAATTTCCAAGAAAAAACACACGAATCTCAGAGTCAACATCAGAACATAGATAGTAGCCACCCAAGTGAGACTCGTAGGAATCCAACTTTGAAATGTTATTCTTTAAGATATTTCATTTTGAGAAATTATTTCGAGATACAATGCGATTAAAATAAATATCTTACAAAGGTATTTTAGAAATAAATAATAATAAATCTAGTCTCTGAAAATATATTCTTTTTCTCTATTTTTTTTTAAAAGAAAACAATTACTTTAAAATTAGTTTTGAAACAAGTTTATTTTTATGTATTTGTTTTTTTCTTCAACTAAATATACTTTTAGCTTTTTTATTCATATTTTTATTTTTCTTGAACAATAACCAATCATCGTCTAAATACCATCTTTTAAGAAAGTTTTATGAAACCTTTATATACAACGAGTCTCTTTCATGGTTTCGTGGATTCATAGATTAAAGCCTATCTTTTCTTCATTTCACACACAAATGAACATGAAAAGCAATTTTCCTGATTATTGAAGATGACACCACAAGATCTCCGTTCCTGTCGCTTTCATCATCTACTCCATAATATGATCATCAACTAGTCAAAGTTTCCCACTCAAAAGCTTGAGATTTGGTGTAAGTGTGATTGTTGATATAAAGTGTGTATGATTGATATTATTTTTAAAAATATTTTTTATTTTGAAAATATATCAAAATAATTTAAATATATCAAGTCAAAGGAGAAGAGAGGGAAGGAGCAAATCCACACGCACACCTGTCTATTGCTTCACTGGTGGAGGTGCATGGAACCACACGCCACTAGTGACGGTGGTGCGTGAACCCACTGTTCTTGCCACAACCACCACTATTCTTGGCCAGTTTGTTAGTTTTAGATGATTCTTGTTTTTGACATTGTTGTAATATTTAATTATTTCATGTATTTAAATTTGTGGATTTGAATTTTTGTTGTTTTATAAATGTGGTGTAATTTGTAAAATGTGAAAGCAGAAATGTATAAAAAGCATTGCATATGAACTTAATTAATGAGAATTAATGATGTAAATATAGATAATAAATATAAATCCTACAAGTAGACTAATATTTAAATAACTAAAAACAACCAAAAAATTCTCAGAATTGCTCTTAGCAGTGATTGATTTTTTTTTTGAATATTTTTATGAAGGATGAATTGCGAAAAACCCATTCGCTTTCCAGGATAGATGATCTTTTTTAGGGTATCTACATGATTTTTTTTTCCTGATATTTTATTTAGGTACACGATCCCACAATAAAATCTCAAAAGCTAGATTTATTCACAAGAATAAATACTACCTATCAAAACATTTTAATCGCATTAAAAATACACAATGCAACTTACCTCAGGTAAGTATTATTAGGGGTGCTAATAAATTCTCTTTACGCAATCAATCCCTTACCTTCAAATATCTAATTAGACCAGTACAATCGAGTTTTCATAGCGACCTGAACAACTAGGCGTGACTCCTTAACATCGACAAGACTCTCCTAAACATTGCGCAATGACGTGGGACAGAATAACAACTCCACCAGGGAAATGATTTTTCCAAAAAATATACTGGATTAAACTTTGATTATTTTGATGTGAATTATTTGTTTTGATGTGTTATCGCATTCTCACACCAAAAAACTGTGATCTAAAACTTGATTAATAATAATAATAATAATAATAATAATAATATTTTGATCAAATATTGTGGAGGGCTAACCGACATGTGATAAGTTTTCATGTCAGCATATTAAAAGCTTGAAATTTTGAAGAGAAAACACTTGAATCTCATAGTAAGTCAGCATCAGAAACATAGACAGGAAAGCCACCCAAGTGAGACTGGTAGGAACCCAACCTTTAAATGATGTTTAATGTCCCATGTCTAAAGGGATAGGCGTTGATTTTTTGGTGTCAATGTGTTGTCATTTCTCATTTTTTCTTCTAATCTACTAAAAAATATTTATTAACAGATTAATAAAGAAATTCATTGCTAATAAACATTAGCAACGTTAATTTACATTATTATCCAATACAAATTTATATTTAATAATTTATCTTATTGCAGAAAACAAATTAAAAACAAATATTTCAATACTAATACCTGTTGTTAAGTAATATTCAGCAACAAATATTCCATTGTAAATATTTTTAATCTGCAATGAAATAAGAAGTTAATTACAAAATAAATAAAGTAAGAACTCAAGACAATTAGATTAATTTGCCAAAGCCGAGATATAGATCATAAGGCTAAAAAAACCATAAAAATAGAGTAATTTATTAAGTTTAATATTTAATAAATTAAGTACTTTAGAGAAAAAACTACTACTAATAAATTAAAAGAAAAACATATTATTTAATTGGGATAAAAAAATAGTATTTTATAATGTACAACACTACTCGATCCATAATATGATCATCAACAAGTCAAAGTTTCTCAGTCAAAAGCTTGCTATTTGGTGTAGCTGTGACCTGTTGATATAAGAAGGTGGGTATGTTCATGGGAAGCAGTATCGTGTTTGATGGTTTGTTTTTAGTGTTTGATGGTTTGTTTTTAGTGTTTGATGGTTTGTTTTTATTTAAATATATATATTTTAAATTATATTTAGATAGTCTTGATATTTTCATGTAAATAATGATTTTTTAAATAAAAAATATTATTTATATATATATTTTTAAAACCATCCACTACAATACTTGAGACACTACTTTAGGGGTCCATCCCTAAACTGAACTTGCAAATTCTTAATCACGTGGGGCAAAATGCAGCCAGCCACAACTTTTATTATTACTTTTTCACCAATAATTTTCATGTTGAGTGTGAGATAAAAAGTCTTTTTTTTTTTTAATTAATTTTTTTAAGTATTTTTTTTTGTCTTTTTATTATAACTATATCAAAAATAATTTTTAAAAATAAAAAATATATTATTTTAATATATTTCTCCACAAAACTAATTTTGAAAAACAATCGATTTACAGGCAGGTGTAATTTCAGCGTGGGGTTATCTTTATTTATAAGACTACGGAAGAAAGACCCTCCATCATCCTGAAAAGTCGACTATAATAATGCATAAAGCTTCAATTCTCCAGGCAGCCTATCAAGTGGATTGCAGAAGACAAAGGAAGATGGCTCCTGCACTCTCTGATATTTTGAGAATCACATCTACATTTGAGAATCACTCATTCTCATGTTACTAACGTTTTGCATGGGAGCTACAAATTTGGAGGCCCAGGTTGGGGACCTTGCTAGCGATGAAGGTACACACACACACATATATGTATTTATATTTTTAATTTGGTTCAGACGGGCAAATTCCTTAATGTTTAGAGAAAGACATGCGCTTGTAATGGCTTTTCTGCAGAATTTGAGTTCTGTAACCATGCTAGTAATTGCATCATGCAGTGACTTTTCTGCAGAATTCTGCGTTTTTTTCAAACATTTTCTGGCAAGGATTTGTAGAAGCCACCGACACCGACTAATCTTCCCGGAATTAGAAGCTGAGATTTAATTTTGATTTATGCAGTGGAAGCTCTACTTGAAGTCGCAACACAACTGGGCAAAAGAGGCTGGAATCGCAATATGACACTGTGTAACGATACAGTTTTACCTCTAGAGCCAGATGCTGACAATAAAGTTATCTGCAATTGCTCTTTTCCTGGGGGTGTGTGCCACGTTGTTGCCATGTATATTTCTTCACTTACAACTCCATGCTTGTCACACTCATATATATATATATATATATATATATATATATTAATTTCATCGTAAAAACAATCAAATTCTTATATTAATTTTGTTATTTAATATTAGATGGTTTTAAGAATTGTGTTTTCTATTTTTTTCTTGTTTTTCTGATTTTATTTACATATTTGTCACAGAAATTTATTTATTTTTATTGCTTATGCCAATCTTTAATATAAAATATGTTGGAATACTTTTTTTTTTTATCAATTTTCTTTTAATATCATGATCAAAAGGTTAACCTGAATTTACTCTATGTTTTTTCCTTTTTAATTGGGCTTCGTATCCTCTATTATACAAAATGTTTTGAGTTCAAGATTATTATTTTTACTGGACAACATGTTAACAATGTTTAAATATTGTTTTTATGTTAAGAAAAACTTAATCTAATCTACTGCGTATTAAGGTCAAATGATACAGTGGAGGGCTACTTGTGGTGGATAAAATCTCCTCATAACCCCCCTACGATAGTTGAATTTTATTTTATGAAATTCAGAAGAAATTCATTGGCAGTAAAATTATATAAAGACAAGTATACTAATGATCTGAAGGACGACTTAATCAGGCCGAACATGTAGTGAATAGCAAAGAAAGGATCTTCAGCTAAGCTCTGCTAGATGTCAACAATTTTGGTCTTATATTCACTGATTTGCAATGGTCGGAAGTTTTGAATTTTGACCTTATATTGAGGAATTGATGGGTCCAAGTGTTCTTGCAATGCAGATATCTTAAAAGGCAAGATCTTGATGGCAATCTCCCAAAAGCTATACAGAAACTACCACACCTTAAACAATTGTAAGCAGTGCTTCAAATTACTTCATTTCTACAGATTGAGCACCGTGAATTTGTATCGTATCGTATGATTTGATTTTATCAGAACTCTATCATCTCTGCAGAGATCTTTGGGCCAACTACCTGAGTGGCAATATACCACCTGAATGGGCTGGTACCAAGCTGGAACTATTGTAAGAAAATACTGCATTCATGTTTTCTAGCCAAGGAATTACTTACTCGTAATTATTTAATTAATAGATTGAATAAGCTACAGGTCTCTCGGCGTGAATCGGTTGAATGGAACAATTCCTAGCTATCTGGGAAACATTACCACACTTAGATCCTTGTATGCATGTTCTACCAGTCAATCTCATTTTTTATTTATTTAAATTTTGTACAATTGTTTTGTCGGAGTAATCCAGAGAGTTGGCATTTATGCACAGGAACATTGAGAACAATATGTTTTCTGGAACAGTCCCCCCTGAGCTTGGAGACTTGGTTACCCTGGAGAGTCTGTCAGTTCATTCAACCTTTTGTACTAGAAATTACGTCCTAACTAATTATTCAATGCTAAGTTTTTTTCTCTTTATGTGATTGCAGAACTCTCAGTGCCAATAATCTCAGTGGAGAGCTACCCTCGGCTCTCGCTAATCTGACCGGATTGAAAGCACTGTAAGCTCTCATTTAACATGGTTATTATTGTGTATCATACTTATTAGTTGCATTATTTGATATTACATATGAATCTCTTTACTCTCCAAGTTTCTTGATTCTGTGTTTTCCGTTCGGGCGAATGCAGTCGGCTTAACAGGAATAACTTCACTGGAAGAATACCTGAATTTATTCAGAGCTGGAAACAACTTAATGTATTGTATGTGCTAATTTCTACCACAAGCTCTGAGTCTCATCACGAAAGAAGAACCTTAACCCCCATTTAATTTTGTATTGACAGAGAGATCCAAGCTGGTGGTTTCACTGGACCCATTCCTTCAAACATTTCTCTCTTGACTAATCTAACTGATCTGTAAGAGTTTGTTTTAAATTTATTGTCTCGGTTTCAACTTTAATCTTGAACATCACACATTTTTATGTTGTCTAATATTGAGCAGAAGAATAAGCAATTTACTTGGAAATGGTTCAGAGATTCCAAACTTAGACTCTATACAAGGCATTACGTATTTGTGAGTTGTTCTTGCAGTTGATGCTCTCATATGAGGATCACGTTTAATTTACAACACCGTATATATATTTAGCTCACATGAAATTAATGTATATTGCAGGATGTTGAGCAACTGCAACTTGTCAGGAAATTTTCCCGAATATTTGACCAATAAGTCACAGCTGAAAATTTTGTAATTTACTCTATCCCTTATATATATCATACATGCTGTCATGAAGATTGAAGAGTGAATTTCATGGATACTTAGAGCTGCTGACTTTATATTGCAGCTAAATTATTATTTGTAAATAAATTTCTAAATGTTGCCTTATAATGGTTCTCAGTTTATGTTGTATCGGCATTCACATTTTTTCCCCTCTCTTCTTTTCGAAAACAGAGATCTCAGTTTCAACAGATTAAGTGGTCCACTTCCACTTCCAACAGAAAAATATGAGGGCCTACATAGCTTGGAGAAAATGTAAGTGTACCTTCTGAAATTAATGTTTGCTATATGAAAGCATCGTTATTAAACCTAGATTGACCAGGCAAGTGAACCTGGAAAATCCATTTGAACCTAGACTGGGACTGAGATTTCCAGTTGAACCATACAAGACATTGAACTGCCAAACCCATTTGACTTGGCCAAACCCTGCCCAAACCTGATTGGAACAAAATGTATTTGTTTAAATAAAACTGCTGACCTGATGAGTCCCAATGACTCAATCCTTTTTTTCAAGCTAGTCTTCAGTCGACTATGACAAATAATAAATGTTCATTTGCAGTGATAGCCTTGGAAAAATGATCAACCAAATGACAATTCTTACTTTTTGCGTAGGTATCTTACTTGGAACAATCTTACTGGGCCCATCCCATATTGGATCAACACAAGAGATTATCGCTAGTATGTTATTTTTCTTAATTTCTGTATAAAAATTATGATTTCTGAGATTTGTGTTCATAATATATTTTCTTTTTACTCAATTACAATTATTGATTTTTTTATCTAATAACTCTCCCCTAAAAGACAGAAATGATCATCAATCAACTCGGGTTCTCCTTTATCCTAACATTCTCAACCCAAAAGCTTAATCATGAACTTCTGGTTTCCCTCATCCTATAACAGATGCGTGTCTGTAGGTTTAATAATATGTCCTAATCTTTGAAGAGCGATCCAAATGAGAAGCTGATAAACAAATGATCCTTCCCAGTTTCCAGAGCTGTGCGTGAATGATCAAACTATCTCCAAGGTTAAGATATAAAAATAAATCTGTTTGTGAGATACAATAGAGGCAAAAATGTTGAATGATAAGCTTGTTTACTGGAAAAGAAGACAAATAAGCAGAGTATGCAGCAGAAGGAAGTGTTAACTGGCAGTGAAGACTGACAGTGAAGAAGAAGAAAAAGAAGCAACTTCATATACAAACTCTAATCATGTACTAAGTGTGTTGAACATGCATTAGGTGTGTTGAAAGTATGTTGAACATGCACTAAGTGTGCTGAACTACTTGTAACTAACAAAACAAGTAGAGAAGTTGTAATTGAACTCTCGTAATGAGTTCCAAGCCTAAGAGTATATAAAGGCATAAACTCAAACAAGTTGTAAGCAAGAAAAAACAGAATATACAACTTATCTTCTTCTCGGGAAATTGCTCTCCTCTCTGTTCCTCTCTGTTTATATCTTCTTCTTCCCAAATTCAACAAACCCAAAACCTGCAAAATAACACAAACACAAATCAAAACCTAAACTCACTAAATCAAAATCAGAAATTCAACATGGTATCAGAGCTAGCTTGATCAACAAGGGACGAAAATCAAACCTTGATTCATACAAATTGTGACTGGAAGAAAGGAAAAATGGTGAGCAGCGGTGATTTAAGAACACCTCAGTTTAAAGGTGAGAATTATGACTTTTGGTCAGTAAAGATGGAGACAATCCTCATAGCATTTGATCTATGGGATGTAGTTGAGTTTGGCATGAAAACAAACTCTGTTGTGACAGAAAAATCTGAGAAAGAAGATAAAAAAGATGATGAAACCGAGAGAAAAAAGGATGAATCTGGAAGCATACCTGAAGGAACAGTTTCCAGGGAGAGCAGAATCAAAAATGCCAAGGCATTGAGCCTCATCCAAGGAGCTTTAACTGATGAACTCTTTCCTAGAATTAGGAATGAGAAGACTGCACAAGGAGCATGGAATGTGTTGAAGAGAGAATATAGAGGAGACAAGAAAGTGAGGGCTGTAAAATTGCAAGCAATAAGGGCAGAATTTGAATATATGAGAATGACAGAAGGAGAAAACTTAGATAAGTAAAACTTAGAACATTACTTATCTAAGTTTTTTGATGCTATAAACAGTCTGAAATCTCTAGGAGAAGATGTACCTGAGATAAGGATTGTGCAGAAACTCCTAATGAGTTTGAATAGGAGATACAAGTCCATAGTCTCTATCATTGAAGAGACAAGGGACCTTGATGTGCTGAGGGTGGAAGAGGTTATAGCCTCTGTCAAAGTGTTTGACAAGAGAGAAAACCTACATGATGAACAAGATGGAATTACGAGAACTGAACAAGCATTCAGTAGTCTCAAAATTGGACACAATCAAGGCTGGCAAGGTCAAAACAGAAGACCTACAAGCTGGTCACAAGGAGGAAATATGCAGAGCAATCACATGCACAACAACAATCAGTATTCAAACTTGAATTATGACAGAAGAATAAATCACAGCAGTGCATTCAGTCCACAACAGAATTTTGGAAGCAGTAATCAAGCCAATGTGAAGCCACAATGCAACACATGCCAAAAACATCACTTTGGTGTGTGTAGATTCAAAGGCCAACCTAAATGTATGAAATGCAGTAGGTTTGGGCACAACACAAATGATTGCAATGATTACAAACAATTGGCAAATTGTGCACAAGAGGAGGAAGAAGTGTTCATTGCAAATTCATTTTATGCTTGTCATGTAGCAAGTATAAAGAACAAGGATGAAACAAATGAAGATCATGCTGAACAGCAAATTGAAGTCATGCATGATGGTGTAGTAGAAGAACAAACATTTGAAGGAATCTCAAATCTCGGGACTGAGTTAAACAAAGAGGCTGCGGCTTCTTCTTTTGAGAGGGATTTTCAAGAAATGCAAGAAATGCTGCAGCAGTTGAAGCTTGAGAAAGAGAAGACTGAGGTGTTGTTGAAAGAGAAAGATGAGATGTTGAAGGCTAAAGATGATGAGATTGAAATGAAGGGTAAAGAACAGGAGAAAATGAAAAGTGAGTTTCAGAAACTAGAAATTGAAAGATTAGCCCAAATTGAGAGGGCTCAGAGGCATGTTGAAAGTTTGTACTCTGACTGGGATCTTTTCCCACCAAAGACAATCAAGGATCCTGAGGCTAAAAAGCCAGAAGACTGGGATGATGAGGAAGATGGTGAGTGGACTGCCCCAACCATTTCTAATACTGAGTACAAGGGCCCATGGAAGCCAAAGAAAATTAAGAACCCCAACTACCAGGGCAAATGGAAGGCACAAATTGTTGACAACCTAGATTACGGTTGAAACTTGGGGTTAAATCAGTAAACAGCTTAGGAGAGGCTGTTGAATGATAAGCTTGTTTACTGGAAAAGAAGACAAATAAGCAGAGTATGCAGCAGAAGGAAGTGTTAACTGGCAGTGAAGACTGACAGTGAAGAAGAAGAAAAAGAAGCAACTTCATATACAAACTCTAATCATGTACTAAGTGTGTTGAACATGCATTAGGTGTGTTGAAAGTATGTTGAACATGCACTAAGTGTGCTGAACTACTTGTAACTAACAAAACAAGTAGAGAAGTTGTAATTGAACTCTCGTAATGAGTTCCAAGCCTAAGAGTATATAAAGGCATAAACTCAAACAAGTTGTAAGCAAGAAAAAACAGAATATACAACTTATCTTCTTCTCGGGAAATTGCTCTCCTCTCTGTTCCTCTCTGTTTATATCTTCTTCTTCCCAAATTCAACAAACCCAAAACCTGCAAAATAACACAAACACAAATCAAAACCTAAACTCACTAAATCAAAATCAGAAATTCAACAAAAAATGTGTTTCGTTGCATTAATGAAGATTAAGTTATAAAAATAAATCTGTTTGTGAGATAGTTTTGGATTGAATTTTTATCTTTTAAAAACAGAAGGGACGTGAGGTGAGGACATGTTCCTTCTATCTCAACTGTCTTCATCTCTTCTGTCTTGTCGTCTATAACATGTGCATGCAATTTTCTAAAAAAATTAAAATTCTGGCTGAATGTTTAAGGAAGCTATCTTTGGGTGCAGCTCAATCGATCTTTCTTACAACAATTTTACTTCGGAAGCAAAGTGTACAGAAACACTGTAAGATTGATTTCATTTTCCTTGTCTTTTTACATCACCATTCACTTCATAACGTACAAAACTTCACTCTTCTTGGCTTGCCAGAAATCTGTTCAAAAGTACTTGGGGATGGAACTATTCGTAAGCTTCTACTTTGATAAATATCTAAAACATCGATCATTTTATTTTCTTCTCTTTGTCATTTCTTTTAAATAAGCTGATCATTCTATTTGGCCAATCTTTCCAGGAAACTTGTTGAGTGCCCGAGTTCTTGTTCTGCAGGTACTCATAATTTGTGAAGTTATCCGCTTTTACATTTCACCTGGAACAAGATAGAAGAGTGGTGTAAGAACAACCTGTCAGCCTATAGGCCCTACATTATAAATTTATTTCTATATTCATCGGGTCATAACATCTCAGTCATGAATACAACGATCCTTTTGTGTGTGGCTACCCCATCATGGATCCAACCACTAGGATTTCCATCCTAAGAGGAAAAAGATGTGCTGCATCATCCACCTCTGGAAACAAATCAAATCTTATTCCTATATTCACCAGATAATATTGTCTCTGTCATAAATATAAAGGTTCTAGGACCATCTAATTTGTGGGCCCTTACACTGTGGGTCCCACCACTCCAGGAGGAAAAGGATGCTCCTGTGTCACAAAATCTTAATTTGCTTTTGTGTTTGATTGTTTCTGCTTTGTTTGCTCCGATTTTGCATACAGTCTGATCCTAATATTTCTTGTGTTATAATTTGTTTAATCATATCGATGGCCATGAACATTTTAATGTCTATATATAGAGCGATATTCAGTGCACATAAATTGTGGGGGACCAGCAGCCACCATTGGAAAAACCACCTACGAAGCAGATGATGATCCAGGAGATGCAGCAAAATATGCGTCCACAGGACGTGATTGGCAAAAAAGTACCACAGGACATTTCTGGGATGTTGATTCTTCCTCGGATAGCTACACAGCTCAAAACATGTCCATACTCAAAATGGACAACTCTGTATTGTACACAAATGCAAGCCTCACGCCTTTGTCTCTCACGTACTACATTCCCTGTTTGGTAAATGGGAATTACAATGTCAAGCTGCACTTTGCAGAGATAGTAATGAGGGATAACATATCCTACTACAGTCTAGGAAGACGAGTATTTGATGTTTATATTCAGGTATTTATTAATTAAAATATCATAGATTCATACCTTATACAATATATGACACCTTAATTGAAGAATTGTTCTCGCAGAATATTGTTGTGCTGAAGGATTTTGATATAGTGAAGAAAGCGGGAGGGGTGGATAAGGTATACATTCATTATTATACAGCACCTGTAACCAATGGAGCTTTAGAGATCCGTCTTCATTGGGCTGGGAAAGGAACCACAATGTCTCCCAAAAAAGGAACATATGGTCCTCTGATATCAACCATTGATGTGGAATCTGGTAGGTTGAAATATAATGGAATGACATGCTAATGAAGGAATAATTAGTGTTGTGATCTGACAATTCCTGCTCTTCTTGTAATTCTATTTCTGCCTAGACTTTGCCCCTCCTAATAATGGAATGACGGCAGGAGAAAGAGATTCATTATTGCTGGAGCTGTGGTTTTGCCATTATTCCTCATTTTCATACTTTTATCCTCTCTTTGGTGGAAAGGTTATTTGGGAGGAAGGAAATTGAGGGATCGAGGTACAATTGATAGATTTATTTGATCTTGTAGATTTTCTGCATCCTATTTTCTTTATGTCTATCGATGAATGCATACATTTATAAAAGAATTATCTCAATAAACAATGTTTTCTTCAATAGGAAATGGCTATCTCAATGTTGTTTACTTGTGGGACTGTATAAACTGTTTTCTTCCTTCGATGAATCCTCATGCGGATTAACTAATATATACATGTCCTCTTTTTTCCGTGGGCAGAACTTGTTGGGCTAGATCTGGTAACTGGTATCTTCACCTTCAGACAAATCAAAACTGCAACGAATGACTTTGATGCAACGAACAAACTGGGAGAAGGCGGTTTTGGCTGTGTCTACAAAGTATAGTACAAATTTCTGTTTTCAAATGAGCATGAAATGACCTAGTAAACTTCTTTTCTTTGTCTAAAAATATTCTCATCACAGGGAGTACTATCAGATGGCACTCAGATTGCGGTTAAGCAGCTTTCAGCGAAATCAAAACAGGGGAATCGTGAGTTTGTTAACGAAATAGGCATGATTTCTGCTCTGCAACACCCAAATCTTGTTAGATTGTATGGATGTTGCATTGAGGGCAAGCAATTGTTGTTGGTATATGAATACATGGAAAACAATAGCCTTGCGCATGTTTTGTTCGGTAGGCCTTTGATCACTTCCCTATAGTATCTTTTTTAAAGTAGTGAGAAAGAAAACAAGTTCTTTGAATGGCATATAGATAGGATTACTGTAGAAGAAATTGACGAGTTGGGTTATGCATGATGATTACAGGGACAAAGGAAATTGAGGCAACGAAGCTAGACTGGCGTACAAGGCAGAGGATATGTGTAAATATAGCGAAAGGTCTGGTTTTCCTGCATGAGGAGTCGACGCTAAAAATTGTTCATAGAGACATAAAAGGTACCAATATCCTTCTTGACAAGGACATGAACGCCAAGATATCTGATTTTGGAATGGCCAAGCTTGATGACGAGGACAACACCCACATCGACACCAGAGTTGCTGGAACAATGTGAGTTTCTGATATCCATGTTATTTGCTATTGGGCTCATCTTTTTGTTCAGCATAGAATGATTCACCATTTTTTATTACACCACATCAGTCATTTCACCATTTTACAACTAGTCTTTGCTCCTAGGTCAAATGAGGTTAGACAAGTAGCTTTTAGTTTTAAACAGTATGATGCTATAATTGGGCTTAAGTACCAATGGAATGGGTTAGCTTCAAAATATGCGGTAGGCAGACATCTATGGTTCAAATCATGCACTGTAGGGTTGGTATGGATCACGGTTTCCCCATCTATGGCCGTGTCCCTCAAAGACTATCCCTTGGAGAGGTTTAGCCTGGTTGCCAAATGAATATACTATCACAATATCATCCAGGGTTTGAAATCCTATTTAGGCTGCAAGAAATATAATTTTGCCTGTGAAATACGAAAACAAACAATAGGCAAGTGCAATAATGCAACCACTAATTACACATTAAGATAGAGATATTCACCAAAAAATCAAAAACTACCATGAAATAGGGCACTAGACATTTAGCAAACTAGTAAATTATGCTTCCTGTGCAGGGGATACATGGCACCGGAATACGCATTATATGGTTACTTAACTTACAAGGCAGATGTCTACAGTTTTGGTGTTGTAGCATTGGAGATTGTTTCTGGGATGAACAATGTCAAATTTAGAAGGGATGAAAACTTTGTATGCCTTCTAGATTGGGTAAGATGCACCCATTTAATCTCTTATTTTTCTGTTCATGTTTACTCTTAGTCAGCTATATATATCTCATAAATTTGTGTTTGGTTATTTCAGGTTCTATATTTACAAAAAAATGGGGACATAATGGAGATGGTTGATCCAAGATTGGGGTCTGCATTCAACAAGAAAGAAGTGGTTAGAATGATCAATGTAGCACTGTTATGCACAAATCAATCCCCGGCACTTAGACCTATTATGTCTACAGTAGTGAGTATGCTCGAAGGAAAAACTGATGTCGAGGAACTAGTCATGGTTCCAAGCACATCAAGTGATCAATCAGGGTATGCTACGGCCTCATTTAACAAGTTTGCTCAAGCTTCATTCAGTGGAAGTTCAAGTGAAAATAAGTCCCTCGCGAAGTCATCTGATGGACCATGGACTGCTTCTTCTTCTTCATCAGCCCAGGATCTTTATTCAGTTCATATAAAGTGATGCCACGAACCACAAAATTTCTTATCATGAATAAGAGACAGATTAAAACTAAACAGTCACAAAACTACTATTATCTTTTATTCGTGATTCATGTTTATGAATCATTGCTCGTTAATCAGTACTTATTGTTGGGTATATATCCTATAGTCAATAGAGTGATTATATGTAATATTGATTTATTTAAGCAAAACATATATTTTTATTTATAATAATAATTAATAAAAGAAAGAAACGTTCCCAAGACTTCTCAATGAAGGATATCAGACATCCTTTTATTATTATATTTTTATATATAATAATAATAAATAAAAGAAATCCTTCTTTGACTACCAATCTATGAATGATATCAGAAACTTGCCAATGAAGTTGCAAAGAAAGAAACGTTCCCATGACTTCTCTATTTTTGCTATAATTTTAGTATTCCATGGATTTGTGCATGAGTCTATGAATTTTGAACAAGATGCATAGACCAAGATTGATTATTCCATAGAATTTGAAAGGAGATTTTCATCCTATTGTGTGTTAGTATATAATATGCATACGTAAGGATTACCTCTTGTGTATATATAGTAAGCATGCAGATTGTATGCATTAACAATTCAATAGTACAATAGAAATTTGAATTTTCTTCTTTCCCTCCAAATTCTCTCTCTCTCTCTACTTAGATCTCTTCTTCTCTGTGCAATTTCTTCACTTTTCTACTAATTTCAACATGGTATCAGAGCTAAAAATGCTCACGGAAACATATTGATCCAAACCCTTTGCTTCCGAAATTTGCCTTCCCGATTCCAAAAATTCTTGATTTCAAAAAAAAATTCAAGCAAAATTCATCTTCAGAATTTTATGTTTTTTTGAACAAATTTATTGTGTAAACTGCTAAAAGTATTTGATAAAAGGTTTATGTGAATTGCTCATTCTAAAGCAATGGTTATAGCAGCACAACTTCAAATTCTCCAGTCTCCAATTACAACTCTAATCTCAACAATCTTGATATCTGTGAATGTGAAGCTCGACGACACAAATTACTTGAACTGACATTTTCAAATACAATTGTTACTGGAGACCAATGGAATCATCGGTTTCGTTGATGGATCTCATCTATGTCCTTCTTCTGTTTCAGCAGATGAATATTGTACAAATTTCTCTAACAATTCAAATGCATATAAAAATAATAATATAATTTTAAGTATTTGTTTGTTTAAAAAAAAAATTCACGGCTAGACTGCTATTTCAAAAAGGGTAATTACATGTTAGTTATGTCCATAGTTATCGCAGCTAGTGGTAAGAGTTTGAGATTAAGAAATTTATTCTTCCTGTGGTCATAGGTTCAAGTCCTTCAAAATCCGTGGAATTAATTGAGGGGTGAATGCAAGCTGATCCGAATATATAAATTAATAGTAATAATAAAATGTAGCAGCTTGCTTGCTTTGAAGACAATACCATAAACAATGGCTCTTAATCATCTAGCTTTGTCTCCTACTTTCACTTTCACCCAACTCTCATCTACCAACAATCGAATCTTACTAATAAGAAATTATTAGTTTTAGATATTTTCGCTATTACAAGTGAATCATGCTCTAGAGCTCCCACTGCAATGAAGGATGAAAATGATATTTTCTTCTTCTTGAGTTTTAGATAGTATAGAAAAAACCCCATCTCTTCGCTATTGTCATTAACAAATTATTCATATTAAAATTAAAAAAATCAAGAAAAATATAATTTTTAGGATTTAATTTGGGATTTGAATCTATAATAGAAGAGAGAATGGTCGTCTGGTCGAAAAAACTCCATCAGAAAATATATAGAGATTAATTTTGTTTACTATGCTTAATCAATCATAACTATATATAATTAGGAGACATAACCAAAATCCCCATCCAACATTGTCTGAAATTAAAATATTAAAATTTATCATCAGAATCTCATATGTTAACTACGAACAAAGGTTAAGATTTTGTACACAAATGGAAACATCAAAGTAAATTTTGTTGTCACATTCTACAACTCAAAATCTTGAACCACATGAGGGAAAGGTAGGACAAGAGCTAAAGGTGTCTCTACCAGGCCTCTTGCTTCAAGCCGTCTAAGATTGTTAAGATTGTTCTGGAAAAATAATAAGTGTTAATTTCAAGTCCAAAAATTATTTTTATGTTCGAGCATGATTCGAGAAAACTCTTTTTTTTAATTTTTTTTTTATTGAAAGATAATTTTTTTTATGAACCCCCCCCCCCCCCCATACTGAATTAATTCTCTTTGTATTTTTGCTGAAACTTTACCTGTTCTAGATTTTGGTTTTGATACATTTGTTTTGTTTTTAATTAACAAAAAATTAAACCGAGCACGAGTTGAAATGTGAGCAAAATGTTTTGGTTTTTTATTTTGTTTTAAATTAAAAACTGAATTTGTTTCTTTTTATTATATAAAAATGATTTTATATCTTTTGTTCCTGAATACCATTTCTTTCACGAGCTAGATCTTTTATATTTATATTTATTGGTATGTTAAAAGATATTTTTTGTGTGTTTTTTCATCAATTTATTTTTAAAAAGAAGAAATAAAAAACAAAAGAAATATCATCCCAACCTTTCAATTAAGTACAAGATAGCATCAAAGCTCTATATTTTTTATTTTTATAGTTTTTTAATATTAGATCAGGTACACACAGTAATTTCATTACATAATATAGTATATTTAAATTTTATTTAGAATTTAGTTGAATTAAAAAATTTAAGAACTAAGCTGAAATAAAAAAAACTAAATTAGATTTGGTTAGCTACCCACAACAATTATATACTAGTAAATTCATGAGTACTTATGGCGTATTACCAACAAAATTAATCATTTTGAAGTTATATTTATATGAGTTAATTATAATTTAGTTTTTGTAGTTTAATAAAAACAATCTAATTCTTTTTGTATTTGTTTATAATCTCATTCTTTTTGTCTATATCATGTCCATTTTGATTGTTTATTTTAAGAGATAGAAATAATATTATTTATTATCAGAGTCAAAAAACTTGCACTCGTATATTATTTATTATTATATTTGCATTCAAATATAATCTATTTATCAATGAAATATTTTAATTAAAAAAATATATTTAATAGTTTAAAAAATTATTTTAAACTAACTCACTAACACATTCTCTTTTTAAAATCAATTTTTTTTTTATATAACCATCGGTTTATATTAATTTCCTAACACATCCTTTTATAAAAAACACTTTGCCCAATGTCACTAATAATAATAATAATAATAATAATAATAATGCATGGCAGCATATTAAAAGCTTGAAATTTCCAGGAAAAAACACACGAATCTCATAGTGAACATGAGAACATGGATAGTAGATAGAGCCACCCAAGTGAGACTGGTAGGGATCCAACTTTGAAATGTTATTCTTTTTTTATATAACCATCGGTTAATAATAATAATAATAATAAAAGCTTGAAATTTCGAAGAAAAAACCCAAAAAACATATAGATAGTAAAGCCACCAAGGGAGACTGGTCGGTCCACCGCCATCAGCATTGCCATTTCCGCATAATTTGGTGAACCCGGCCTCCAAGATCATAAAGTCTCCGCCACCATCCGAAGTTCCACAGCCACGGCCTCCAAGATCCAGCGTGTCGGCGAAAGAAGTTAGAGACCCTCATTGTAACCTTTAAATGATATTTAATGTCCTATGCGTTGATTTTTGGAGTCAATTGTAGAGTCATTTTTAAATCTCTTAAATTAGTTGTCAGGGAATCTGGCTGCAGTCATTTTTTCTTCTCATCTACTAAAAAAAAAGGAGGTCTAAGCTTTTTTTTATTAAAAAATATATATTTTAAATTATATTTAGATGGTCTTGATATTTTAATATAAATAATGTTTTTTTTAAATAAAAAATGGTACTTATATATATTTTCTAAAACCAATCACGTGGGGCAAAATGCAGCCAGCCACAACATTTATTATTACTTTTTCACCAATAATTTTCATGTTGAGTCTGAGCTAAAAAGTCTTTTTTTTTGTTTTTAATTAATTTTTTCACCAATCAGCGTGGGCTTATCTTTATATATAAAACAACGGAAGAAAGACCCTCCATCATACTATAATAACGTGTTATTTCTCCAGGCAGCCTATCAACTCTTAAGGTGGATTGCAGAAGACGAAGGAAGATGGCTCCTGCGCTCTCTGATATTTTGAGAATCACATCGACCTTACTCCTGCTCATTTTACTAACGTTTTGCATGGGAGCAACAAATTTGGAGGCCCAGGTTGGGGGCCTTGCTAACGATGAAGGTACACACACACTCATATATATATATATTTTTAATTTGGTTCAGATGGGCAAATTCCTTCATGTTTAGAGAAAGACATTCGCTTGTAATGGCTTCTTCAAGCAGGAGTAGTGTTTTTATCTGCAAAACCCTCACTGCATCATTCTCATCAAATTTGAGTTCTGTAACCTTTGCATCATGCAGTGACTTTTCTGCAGAACTCTGTGTTTTTTGCAAGCATTTTCTGGCAAGGATTTGTAGAAACCACCGGATAATCATCCCGGAATTAGAAGCTGAGATTTAATTTTGATTTATGCAGTGGAAGCTCTACTAGAAGTCGCAACACAATTGGGCAAAAAAGGGTGGAATCGCAATATGAATCTGTGTAACGATACAGTTTTACCTCCAAAGCAAGAAGACAATAAAGTTGTCTGCAACTGCTCATTTCCTGGCGGGGTGTGCCACGTTGTTGCCATGTATATTTCCTCACTGAAAACTCCATGCTTGTCACACTCATATATATATATATATATATATAAAAACAGAAGAAATTCATTAGCAGTAATTCATTAGCAGTAAAATATAAAAACAGGTATAATAATGATATAAAGGAGGACTTAATCATGCTGAACATGTAGTGAATAGCAAAGAAAGGATCTTCCGCTAACATTTGTCAGAAGTTTAGGCTTCAGATAATTTAAAATCATTGGAAGAATAGCTGAGCTCTGCTAGATGTCACAATTTTGGTTTTTTATTCCACTGATTTGCATTTGCAATGGTTGGAAGTTTTGATTTTTGACCTTATATTGAGGAATTGATGGGTCCAAGTGTTCTTGCAATGCAGATATCTTAAAAGGCAAGATCTTGATGGCAGTCTCCCAAAAGCTATACAAAAACTACCACACCTTAAAGAATTGTAAGCAATGCTTCAAATTATATCGTATCGTATGATTCAATTTTATTAGAACTCTATCATCTCTGCAGGAGTCTTTGGGCCAACTACCTGAGTGGCAATATACCACCTGAATGGGCTGGTACCAAGCTGGAACTATTGTAAGAAAATACTGCATTCATGTTTTCTAGCCAAGGAATTACTTACTCGTAATTATTTAATTAATAGATTGAATAAGCTACAGGTCTCTCGGCGTGAATCGGTTGAATGGAACAATTCCTAGCTATCTGGGAAACATTACCACACTTAGATCCTTGTATGCATGTTCTACCAGTCAATCTCATTTTTTATTTATTTAAATTTTGTACAATTGTTTTGTCGGAGTAATCCAGAGAGTTGGCATTTATGCACAGGAACATTGAGAACAATATGTTTTCTGGAACAGTCCCCCCTGAGCTTGGAGACTTGGTTAACCTAGAGAATCTGTCAGTTCATTCAACCTTTTGTACTAGAAATTAAGTCTTATCTTATTATTGAATGCTAAGTGTTTTTCTCTTTATGTGATTGCAGAACTCTCAGTGCCAATAATCTTAGTGGAGAGCTACCCTTGGCTCTTGCTAATCTGATCCGATTGAAGGAACTGTAAGCTCTCATTTCACATGGTTATGATTACTTATTAGTTGCAGTATTTGATATTACAGATGCATCTCTTTACTCTCCAAGTTTCTTTATTCTGTGTTTTCCATCCGGGCGAATGCAGTCGGCTTAGCAGGAATAACTTCACTGGAAGAATACCTGAATTTATTCAGAGCTGGAAACAACTTAATGAATTGTATGTGCTAATTTGTACCACAAGTTCCGAGTCTCATCACTGAAGAAGCCTTAACCCCCATTTAATTTTGTATTGACAGAGAGATCCAAGCTGGTGGTTTCACTGGACCCATTCCTTCAAACATTTCTCTCTTGACTAGTCTAACTGATCTGTAAGATTTTTGTTTTAAATTTATTGTCCCAGTTTCACTTTAATCTTGACCATCACACATTTTTATGCTGTCTAATATTGAGCAGAAGAATAACCAACTTACTTGGAAATGGTTCAGAGATTCCCAACCTAGACCCTATAGCAGGCATTAAGTATTTGTGAGTTGTTCTTGTAGTGGATACTCTCATATCAGGATCATATGTAATTTACAACATAGTATATATATTTAGCTCACATGAAATTAATGTATATTGCAGGATGTTGAGCAACTGCAACTTGTCAGGAAAATTTCCCGAATATTTGACCAGAAAGTCACAGCTGAAAATTTTGTAATTTACCCTATCCCTAATATATATATCATCCATGCTGTCATGCAAATTGAAGTGTGAATTTCTTGAATACTTAGAGTTGTTGACTTTCTAAATATTGCATTATGATGGTTCTCAGTTTATGTTGTCTCGGCCTTTCTTCTTTTCGAAAACAGGGATCTCAGTTTCAATAGATTAAGTGGTCCACTTCCAGAAAATTACGATGGCCTACATGGCTTGGAGAAAATGTAAGTGTACCTTCTGAAATTAATGTTTGCTATGTAAAAGCATCGTTATTAAACTAAGATTGAGCAGGCAAGTGAACCTCGAAAATCCAGGAATCGGAGCTTGACTGGGACTGAGATTCTAGTTGATCCATACAAGACATTGAACTGCCAAACCCATTCGACCTAATTGGGTCAATATCTTGTAAAAAACAAACTGGAACAAATGCATTTGTTTAAGTAAAAATGTTGACCTGAAGTGACTAAATCCTTTTTTCCTAGTTAGTCTCCAGCCGAGTATGACAAATATGATGATAAATGTTCATTTGCAAATGACAATTCTTACTTTCTGCGTAGGTATCTTACATGGAACAATTTTACGGGGCGCATCCCAGATTGGATCAACACAAGAAATAGTCGCTAGTATGTTATTTTTCTTAATTTTTTTAAATGAATTGTGATTTTTGAGATTTGAGTTCGTAAAATAATTTTTTTTACTCAATTACAATTATTGAATATTTTATCCAATAACTCTCCCATGAAAGACAGAAATGACCATCAACTTGGGTTGGCCTTTATCCTAATTCTCAACCCAAAAGTTTAATCATGAACTTCAGGTTTCCCTCATCCTATAACAGATGCGTGTCTGTAGGTTTAATAATACATCCTAGTCTTTGTAGAGCGATCCTGATGAGAAGCTGATAAACAAATGACCCTTCCTAGTTTCCAGAGCTGTGCGTGAATGATCAAACTATATCCAAGGTTTCATTTGGTCAATGTCCTAGGATAGAAGGGACAGGTATAATAGGGGCAAAAATGTGTTTGGTTGCATTGATGAAGATGAAGATATAAAAATAAATCTGTTTGTGAGATAGTTTTGGATTGAATTTTTATCTTTTAAAAATAGAAGGGACGTGAGGTGAGGACATGTTCCGTCTGAAATGTTTAAGGAAGCTATCTTTGTGTGCAGCGAAATTGATCTTTCTTACAACAATTTTACTTCGGAAGCAAAATGTAGAGAAACACTGTAAGATTGATTTCATTTTCCTTGCCTTACCTTTGATTTTGAAAGTTGGCGTCTTTTTACATTACCATTCACTGTATAACCTACAAAACTTAACTCTTCTTCGTTTGCCAGAAATCTGTTCAAAAGTACTTGGGGATGGAACTATTTGTAAGCTTCTACATTATTTATTTTTTTCTCTGTCATTTCTTTTAAATAAGTTGATGATTCTATCTGGCCAATCTTTCCAGGAAACCTGTTGAGTGCCTGGGTGCTTGTTCTGCAGGTACTCTTAATTTCTAAAGCTATCCGCTTTTACATTTCACTTGTAACTAGACAGAAAAGTGATGCAAGAACAACTTGTCAGCGTAGACTATAAATTTATTTCTATATTCATCAGGTCATACCATCTTAGTCATGAACTCAACGGTCTTTTCGTGTGTGGCTACCCCATCATAGATCCGACCACTAGGATTTCCATATTAAGAGGAAGAAGATGCTCTGCATCATCCATCTCTGGAAAGAAATCAAATCTTATTCCTATTTTCACCAGATAGTATTGTCTCTTGTCATAAATCTAAAGGTTCTAGGACCATCTAATTGTGTGGCCCTTTACACTGTAGGTCCCACCACGATTTCCAATCCAGGAGGAAAAGGATGCTCTTGCATCAAATCTTAATTTGCTTATGTGTTTGATTGTTTCTGTCCTATTTGCTCTGATTTTGTAGATAGTTTGAGGCTAACATTTCTTGTGTTATAATTTGTTTACTCATATCGGTGCCCATGAATATTTTTATTTCTATGTATAGAGAGATATTCAATGCACATAAATTGTGGGGGACCAGCAGCCACCATTGGAAAAACCATCTACGAAGCAGATGATGAGCCAGGAGGTGCAGCAAAATATGTGTACACAAGACGTGATTGGCAAAAAAGTACCACAGGACATATTTGGGATGTTAAACCTTCCTCGGATAGCTACATAGCTCAAAACATGTCCATACTCAAAATGGACAACTCTATACTGTACACAAATGCAAGCCTCACGCCTTTGTCTCTTACATACTACATTCCCTGTCTGGTAAATGGGAATTACACTGTCAAGTTGCACTTTGCAGAGATAGTAATGAGGGATAACAGATCCTACTATAGTCTAGGAAGACGAGTATTTGATGTTTATATTCAGGTATTTATTAATTAAAAGATCATAGATTCATACCTTATACAATATGTGACAGCTTAATTGAAGAATTGTTCTCGCAGAATATTATTGTGCTGAAGGATTTTGATATAGTGAAGAAAGTGGGAGGGGTGGATAAGGTATACATTCATAATTATACAGCACTTGTAACCAATGGAGCTCTAGAGATCCGCCTTCATTGGGCTGGGAAAGGAACCACAAGGTCTCCCGAAAAAGGAACATATGGTCCTCTAATATCAGCCATTGATGTGAAATCTGGTAAGTTGACATATAATGGAATGACATGCTAATGAAGAAATAATTAGTGTTGTGATCTGACAGTACTTGCTCTTGTTGTAATTCTATTTCTGCCTAGACTTCGACCCTCCTAATAATGGCAGGAGGAAGAGATTCATTATCGCTGGGGCTGTGGTTTTGCCATTATTCCTCATTTTCATACTTTTATCCTCTCTTTGGTGGAAAGGTTATTTGGGAGGAAGGAAACCGAGGGATCGAGGTACAGTTGATACATTTATTTGATCTTGCAGATTTTCTGCATCGAATTTTCTTCATGTCTATCGATGAATGCATCCACTTATCAAAGAACTATCTCAATGTTGTTTAATTGTGGGACTGTATAAACTGTTTTTTTCCTTCGATGAATCCTCATGCAGATTAACTAATATATACATGTCCTCTTTGTTCCGTGGGCAGAACTTGTTGGGCTAGATCTGGTAACTGGTATCTTCACCTTCAGACAAATCAAAACTGCAACGAATGACTTTGATGCAGCGAACAAACTGGGAGAAGGCGGTTTTGGCTGTGTCTACAAAGTATAGTACAAATTTCTGTTTTCAAATGAGCATGAAATGACCTAGTAAACTTCTTTTCTTTGTCTAAAAATATTCTCATTGTAGGGAGTACTATCAGATGGCACTCAGATTGCGGTTAAACAGCTTTCAGCAAAATCAAAACAGGGGAATCGTGAGTTTGTAAATGAAATAGGCATGATTTCTGCTTTGCAACACCCAAATCTTGTTAGATTGTATGGATGTTGCATTGAAGGGAAGCAATTGTTGCTGGTATATGAATACATGGAAAATAATAGCCTCGCGCATGTTTTGTTCGGTAGGCCTCTGATCACTTCCCCATAGTATCTTATATAAAGTAATGAGAAAGAAAACAAGTTCTTTGAGAAAAATTGACAAGTTGGGTTATGCATGATGATTACAGGGACAAAGGAAATCGAGGGAACGAAGCTAGACTGGCGTACAAGGCAGAGGATATGTGTAAATATAGCGAAAGGTCTGGTTTTCCTACACGAGGAGTCGACGCTCAAAATTGTTCATAGAGACATAAAAGGTACCAATATCCTTCTTGACAAGGACATGAACGCCAAGATATCTGATTTTGGAATGGCCAAGCTTGATGACGAGGACAACACCCACATCGATACCAGAATTGCTGGAACTATGTGAGTTTCTGATATCCATGTTATTTGCTATTGGGCTCATCTTTTTGTTAACCATAGAAGGATTCACCATTTTTTATTACACCATGTCAGACATTTCACCATTTTACAGCTAGTCTTTGCTCATAGGTCCAACAATATTGTAGCTTTTTTTTGTTTTTGAGTCATCAGGTCAGACAAGTAGCTTTTATTTTTAAATAGTATGATGCTATAACTGGGCTTAAGTACCGATGGAAGGGGTTAGCTTCAAAATATGCGGTAGGCAGACATCTAGGGTTCAAATCATGCACTGCAGGGTTGCCATGGATCAGGGTTTCCCCATCTATGGCCGTGTCCCTCAAAGACTATCCCTTGGAGAGGTTTAGCCTGGTTGCCAAATGAATATACTATTCACATTATCATCCCGGGTTTGTAATCCTATTTAGGTTGCAAGAAATATAATTTTGTCTGTGAAATACAAAAACAAATAATAGGCAAGTACACTGATGCAACCACTAATTACACATCAAGATAGAGATATTCACCGAAAAATCAGAAACTACCATGAAACGGGGCACTAGACATTTAGCAAACTACTAAATTATGCTTTCTATGCAGGGGATACATGGCACCAGAATACGCATTATATGGTTACTTGACTTACAAGGCAGATGTCTATAGTTTTGGTGTTGTAGCATTGGAAATTGTTTCTGGGATGAACAATGCAAAATTTAGGAGGGGTGAAAATTTTGTATGCCTTCTAGATTGGGTAAGTTATGCCCATTTAATCTCTTATTTTTTTGTTCTTTTTTAGTCTCAGTTAGCTATATATCTCATAAATTTGTGTTTGGTTATTTTAGGTTCTATATTTACAAAAAAATGGGGACATAATGGAGATGGTTGATCCAAGATTAGGGTCTGCATTCAACAAGAAAGAAGTGGTTAGAATGATCAATGTAGCAGTGCTATGCACAAATCAATCCCCAGCACTTAGACCTATAATGTCTACAGTAGTGAGTATGCTCGAAGGAAAAACTGATGTCGAGGAACTAGTCATGGTTCCAAGCACATCGAGTGATCAATCAGGGTATGCTACGACCACATTTAACAAGTTTGCTCAAGGTTCATTCAGTGGAAGTTCAAGTGAAAATAAGTCCCTCGTGAGGTCATCTGAGGGACCATGGACTGCTTCTTCTTCTTCATCAGCCCAAGATCTTTATTCAATTCATATAAAGTGATGCCACGAACCACAAAATTTCTTATCATGAATAAGAGACAGATTAAAACTAAACAGTCACAAAACTACTATTATCTTTTATTCGTGATTCATGTTTCGTGGTATGAATCATTGCTCGTTAATCAATACTTCTCGTATATATCCTATAGTCAATGGAGTGATTATATGTAATATTGATTTATTTAAGCAAAACATATATTTTTATTTATAATAATAATAAATAAAAGAAAGAAACATTCCCAAGACTTCTCAATGAAAGATATCAAACATCTTTTTATTATTATACTTTTATTTATAATAATAATAAATAAAAGAAATCCTTCTTCGACTACCAATCTATGAAGGATATCAGAAACTTGCCAATGAAGTTGCAAAGAAAAAAACGTTCCCAAAACTTCTCTATTTTTGCTATAATTTTAGTATTCCATGGATTTGTGCACGAGTCTATGAATTTTAAACAAGACGCATAGACCAAGATTGATTATTCCATAGAGTTTGAAAGGAGATTTTCATCCTATTGTGTGTTAGTGTATAATATGCATACGTAAGGATTACCTCTTGTGTATATATAGTAAGCATGCGGATTGTATGCATTAACAATTCAATAGTACAATAGAAATTTGATTTATCTTCTTTTCCTCCAAATTCTCTCTCTCTCTCTACTTAGATCTCTTCTTCTCTGTGCAATTTCTTCACTTTTCTGCTAATCTCAACATGGTATCAGAGCTAAAAATGCTCCCGGAAACATACTGATCCAAACCCTTTGCTTCCAAAATCTGCCTTCTCGATTCCAAAAATTCTTGATTTCAAAAAAAAATTCAAGCAAAATTCATCTTCAGAATTTTATGTTTTCTTGAACAAAATTATTGTGTAAGCTGCTAAAAGTATTTGATAAAAGGTTTATGTGAATTCCTCATTCTAAAGCAATGATTATAGCAGCACAACTTCAAATTCTCCAATCTCCAATTATAACTCTAATCTCAACAATCTTGATATTTTTGAATGTAAAGCTCGACGACACAAATTACTTGAAATGATATTTTCAAATACAATTGTTACTAGAGACCAATGGAATCATCAGTTTCGTTGATGGATCTCATATATGTCCTTCTTCTGTTTCAGCAGATGAATGTGGTACAAATTTCTCTAACAATTCAAATGCATATAAAAATAATAATATAATTTTAAGTATTTGTTTGTTTTTAAAAAAAATTCACGGCTGGACTGCTATTTCAAAAAGGGTAATTACATGTTAGTTATGTCCACAGTTCTCGCAGCTAGTGGTAAGAGTTTGAGATTAAAAAATTTATTCTTCCTGTGGTCATAGGTTCGAGTCCTTCAAAATTCATGGAATTAATTGAGGGGTGAATGCAAGCTGATCAGAATATACAAATTAATAGTAATAATAAAAAGTAGCAGCTTGCTTGCTTTGAAGATAACACCATAAACAATGGCTCTTAATCATCTAGCTTCGTCTCCTACTTTCACTTTCACCCAACTCTCATCTACCAGCAATCAAATCTTACTAATAAGAAATTATTAGTTTTAGATATTTTCGCGCTTACAAGTGAATCATGAAAAAATGGAGGATGAAAATGATATTTTCTTCTTCTTGAGTTTTAGATAGTATAGAAAAAAAATCCATTCACTATTGTCAATAACAAATTATTCATATTAAAATTAATAAAATCATGAAAAATATAATTTTTAGGATTTAATTTGAGATTTGAATCTATAATAGTATAGAGAATGGTCATCTGGTCCCAAAAACTCCATCAGAAAATATATGTAGATTAATTTTGTTTACTATGCTTAATCAATCATAACTATATATAATTAGGAGACAAAACCGAAATCCCCATCCAACATTGTCTGAAATTAAAATATTGAAATTTATCATCAGAATCTCATATGTTAACTACAAACAAAGGTTAAGATTTCATACACAAATGGAAACATCAAAGTAAATTTTGTTGTAACATTCTACAGCTTAGAATCTTGAACCACATGAGGGGAAGGTAGGACTAGAGCTAAAGGTGTCTCTACCAGGCCTCTTGCTTCAAGCCATCTAATATTGTTCAGAAAAAAAAGGCATGTTAATTTCAAGCCCAAAAATCTTGTATAATATGCTGGTTTCTCCATATTTATCAAGGTGCAAGAACTCTAGATTTTATGCAAAAACATAATAAAATCATTTATATGTTCGAGCATGATCCGAGAAAGCTCTTTTTCTAATTTTATTGAAAGATAAAAAAAAATTTATTGTTATTTTTTTAAAAAAATCAAACAAATTTTGATTGAGTTTTTTCCCCTAAGTTGAACAGGTTATGAATCAACTCGAGTTTTTAACCAAGCTATACTGAATTAATTCTCTTTGTATTTTTGCTGAAACTTGTTAGAGTATACATATGGTATACATAGATATGGGTACTGAAAATATATAGAATGTATTGTATGGTATTTGTAGTTGTTATAGATTACTATAAATACCAACTGTTACTCATGTGTAGTGTGTGAAGAAATAATAATAGAATATACATCACCGTGAGCTTCCCCTCTATACCAGCAACCTAGCCACACTCTCCGGCGAGGCAACAAGGATGGTGGTAGTAGCAGCAACGTGAACCCGTGGAGTTCTGACGCCTCCTCCGGCCAGCACAGGCCACCGTTGACGACGCCTCCACCACTAGGACAACCACCTCGACCTCTTCTACCCAACGGTACTAACAGGTACACCTTTCATCACACTTGAAAAATTACTGTACATCATCTTCTTCCTCTCGGCGCTGCATACAGTGTCACGTAATTCACGTCCCACTGTTCATGCAGGCCGGACTGGTGTGAGGTGGCCCGGGCTTTGTGCCTGGCCCAAAATGCATAAAGAGGTGGGCTAACAGCCCACTGATTTTTATTTTTTTATATATATTATTTATTTATTTTTACTTTATTTTATTTAAAAATATATATAAAATAAAAAAATAAAAAAAGAAAAAAAAATGTGTTGTTTTCGTGCGTACGGCCGGATTCAAAGATTTTTTCCATCATATTTTCCATAAAAAAAATATTTTGCATTTTCCTCATGTTTTAAAACAAAAATTGGATATCGTAACCGGTTTATGATTATCTGTTGGAGTTTGGCCAAAATATCAAAAATAATTATAAATATTTTTTTTATCTATTAGGGTGTAAATTTACATTGTAAAGTACACCCATGGATAAAAAAAAGGATTTTAACTATGGTATAAATTTACATTGTAAAGTACACCCGTAGATAATAAAAAGGTTTTAACTACGGTGTAAATTTACATTGTAAAGTACACCTGTATGTCACGACGACGATTTTTTTACGCGCTTCGCGCCCCGCCGTTCCCCGCGTATTGGGGAACAACGGCGCACGGTGAAAATAGGGGGTTGTTTATAACCGTAAAATTTACGACTATAATTATTAGGAGTCGCCACCTAGTATTAAGGTCACTAGGAACCTATTAGTCTACGAGAGTCTTGGGTAAGGGGACTTGTTGTGCAAGGGGAGGACGCATCACCCCCAGTGCACCCTACCTAAGGTAAGCTGCATTGTTGTTTGATTGTTTTTCTAAGTTAAAATTTTTACACTGCATTTTCAAAAAAACATTTTTTTGTCTGCGGGTGTACTTTACAATGTAATTTTACACCGCAATTGAAAATCTTTTTTTCTTATCTACGGATGTACTTTACAATGTAATTTTATATCGTAGTTAAAATCCTTTTTTAATGTACTGATATATTATACAATGTAATTTTACACCGTAGTAAAAATATTTTTTATCTGCGGGTGTACTTTACAATGTAAATTTACACCGCGAAAGCTAAAACAAAATAATTGTTAAATTATTTTGACATTTTGGCCGACTTCCAACGGATAATCATAAACCGGTTACGATATCCAATTTTTGTTTTAAAATATGAGAAAGATGCACCATATTTTTTTTACGAAAAATATGCTTGAAAAATCTTGGAATTTGGCCGTATGCACGAGAAAAAAAATTTGTTTTGATTTTTTTAATAATAATAGTAAAAAAAGCATATATATATTTCAAAAAAATTTAAAAATATATATATATATATATATATATTTATTTTTATGGGCTGGGCTGTCAGTCCCGTGGGCTGACAACCCACCTTTTTTGGGCTGGGCTTCCAGTCCTCACGGATTGGAAGCCCACATTTCTTGAATATGTGGGTCGGGCGTGAGGCCCGACCCGTTTACTATGCCCCGGCCCACGTGAACAGGGGACGCAAATTGCGTCCCGCTGTGCATGTAGAGCCGAGGGAGACGATGAATAGTAAAATTTCAAGTGTGGCGAAACGCGTACCTGTTAGTATCTTTGGGTAGAGGAGGTCGAGGTGATGATTCCTGTCGTGGTGGCATCGTCTACGGTGGCCTGTGGTGGCCGGAGGAAGCCTCCAAAGTCGCGGTGTTCACGTTGCAGCTGCAGAGAGCGTCGCCGGGGCCTCGCCTGAAGGTGTGTTTATGTTTTTGGTGTAGAGGGGAAGTAACCGGTGATGATGAGGTGGTTTTAGGGTGGTCGAACGACTACCAACGGTGGAGAGAGAGAGAGGGTGAGTCTGCAACTAGAGAGAGAGACGTGAAACAGAGAGAGAGAGAGTGAAGCTGACGAAGAGGAAGGTGATATTTTCCTTTAGTTTTTGAGCGTGTTTTTGATGCCAAAAATCACTGTAATTTGCCTAGAATCTCTTCCTCTTTTCTGTGTTTCCCCCCCGGTTTTTCTCCTCTCTTCTACGTAGATTTTCTGGTTTTTTCTCCCCCTCCACGTAAATCTCTCTGTTTAATTCCCTCTCTGTGTAATTTTTCCTCCCTCCCTTTTTTCATGCAGCGTTCATGGCTGCCTTTTATAGAAGAAACTTGCCTGCTACGATGGCTGCTGGTCGGCGGCATGGTGGCTGCTTTCGGCTGGGTGGTGGCCTGCAGGTGGGCTGTCGGCGGCGTGGTGGCTGGTCGGCAGTGGCTGGTCGGTAGGCGTGCAGATAAAGGCAACGGGGCTGTTGTTTTTTGGAGGGAAATGAAAAAAATGCAATTTGGTCCTTCGATTTGTAATTGTTCTAATTGCACCCCCAATTGGTTTTGAACTTTTAATTTCTTTAATTTTGCCCCTGACTTCGTACAATTGGCTTAGAAAAAATTCAATTCCGTCTCCAAAAATTTCAGTCTTCTCAATTGAGCTCGAATTAAACTCAAGAATTTGATTGTTCATCAATTAAGCCTTTGATAAAATTAATTTGACCAATTTAAAGTATAACTAAGTCCTTGCACTTAATTAAATCCTTCAATTGGATCCTAAATTAATTCCAAAATATAATTATACTTTAAATTGGCCCATGGTTAAATCAAATTGGCCTATTCAAAATATAATTATGATTTTCGACTTAATTTTTACCTCGAATTTGTATTTTCGCTCATTTTTGGGCGCAAAAGAGATACGATTTGGCTCCGAAAAATATTCAAAATTTTCACCGTGATTTTCCACCGACGCCAAAACCCTTTTATTTGATTTTTGTCATTTTTATTTTATTTTGGGTCGTAACCCAAAAATTGGGTTACGACACCGTAGATAAGAAAAAGGATTTTCTTACTATGAAGTAAATTTACATTGTAAAGTATATCAGTGTATAATAAAAAATGTTTTTTTTGAAAATGCAATGTAAGAAATTTTAACTTAGAAAAACAATCAAACAACAATGCAGCTTACCTTAGGTAGGGTGCACTGGGGGTGATGTGTCTTCCCCTTGCACAACAAGTCCCCTTACCTAGACTCTCGCAGACCAATAGGTTCCTAGTAACTTTAATACTAGGTGGCGACTCCCGATATTTATAGTCGTAATTTTTATGACTATTAAACACCCCATTTTCGCTGCACGCCGTTGTCTCTCTAGAGAGGGATGGCGGGCCGTGAAGCGCGTGAAAAATCTCCGTCACGACACTTAACATGTTATCAGAGCTAAAATGATTCAATTTACGCGTTTGCAATCGCGATCTGCCTTTTCAAATTCATTGTTCTTATTCTAATAAAATTCAAAGTTTCACTGATTCGGCATTTATTGAATCAATCTTGAAAATGATCTTGTAGTCAACTTCACATAGGTTGATATTTGTACTAATTCCACTTCTTCTCTTCATATTTATGAGAATCAATCGCAATTTTAAAAATGGTCACAGCTACACAATTGCACATTCTTCAATCTCCAATTACAAACCTCATCTCCACCATTTCAATGTCTATAAATATTAAGTTAGATGATTCTAACTACTTGAATTGGAACTTTCAAATGCAACTCCTACTAGAAAGCAATGACATCTTTGGATTCGTTGATGGTTCTCATTCGTGCCCTGCTCCTTCGAATGAATTTGGTACAAATGATTCTAACTCTCCTTCTTCATCTTATATAGAGTGTAATGATATGTTGGTGTGGAAAATGCATGATAGGACAGTTATGCAATTAATCACTGCAACTTTGTCTTCCGTATCAATGTCTTGTGCTATTGGTAGTAGTAGCTCTAAGGAACTTTGGCTAAGATTGAAAGAACAATTTTCTATGGTTTCTAAGACAATTATATTTCAAATGAAGTCCAATTTGTAGAATATTAGGAAAGGGATGGATACTATAAGTCAATATCTTCTTAAAATCAAAGAGGCCAGGGATTATTTGGCTGCTACAGGGGTATTTTTTGATGATGAAGATATAGTGATTTTGGCCTTGAAAGAATTACCTTCTGAGTATAATACCTTTAGGTGTGTTGTTAGAGGCAGAGAAAGTGTAATCACCTTGAAGGAATTTAGGTCTCAATTGCTTATTGAGGAACATATTGTAGAGAATATAACACCTGCCAGTTCCACATACCTTAATGCCATGCACACACTATTGCCAAAACCCAGTCTCCTTCCACACAGGTGTTTCAATCCTTTTCTCGGGGACAACATGGATACAATTCCTATGATAGTGGTGGATATAAATCTTTTAATAGGAATAGGGGCAGGGGAAGACCTAATTACAATAATCAGAAAAATTTCACACCGAGAGCTTCATTTCATACTAAACCACATGTTTCAGGTGTGTTAGGCTTATATGCCCCCTTTTCATATCCCTTATCAGCTTCTTCCAGTAATGTTGTGTGTTAATTATGTAACAATGAAAGCATATAGCTATTACGTGTGGCTCTAGAGGTTATGTCAACTTGGTATTGTTTTTATAATGCGAATGACCCAAACTTTGTTGGTTCCTCAAGTGGTTCTCCTGCAAGTGGTCCTTTAGCTCCTCAAACTCAACATCATGCTCTGTATGTTATGCGCAATACCTGTCAGTCTTCTCAGCAAGCCTCATTTCACAACTCTCCTTCAGTATGGATTACTGATACAGGAGCTACAAATCATATGACAGATGATTTGTCAAATTTGCCATTAAGCTCTTCCTATCCTGCCAATGATATGGTTCAAACAATCAATGGAGAAGGTTTGTCAGTATCTCATATTGGTTCTGCATCAATTCCTATGTCTCCTAAACCTCTTCATTTTAATTCTGTGTTATTTGTTCCTAAACTAACTCAAAACCTACTGTTTGTTCATCGCATTTGCTTGGATAACAACTGCTACCTAATATTTTATGCATTTTGCTTTTGGATTCAGGACAAAGCCACATGGAGAATCATGTACAAGGGACAGTGTAGTAATGGCCTCTATCCTCTGTCGTTTGCCTCTTGTAAATCTCTTGGCAGATTCCAGTCTCATGCCTATATTGGTCAGTTGATTGTATCGTCTACTTGGCATCATAGGTTAGGTCATCCTTCCAATAAAATTTTCAATCTCATGTTACAGAGAGCCAATATTCATTGTTCTTCAAAGTTTACTAATGATATATGTGTTAGTTATATTGAGGGTAAGTTTTGTAAACTTCCCTTTTCCTCTCGTATGCATACATCTGTAACTGCTTTTCATATTATCCACAGTGATCTATGGGGTCCCTCACCAAGCAAATCAGTTGATGGATATCGATATTATGTAATCCTTGTTGATGAATTCACTAGATATTATTGGTTGTTTCCTCTTGTCAATAAAAATGATTTATGTTCAGTGTTTACTACCTTTCACTCTTATGTTCATACTCAATTTTCTAGTTTCATTCAAGTGTTTCAAAGTGACGGGGGGGGGGGGTGAGTTTGTTAGCAAGTCCTTTCAAAATTTTCTTACAGATAAGGGGATTATACACCATAAATCTTGTCCATACACACCTCAACAAAATGGATTGGATGAACGTAAGCATAGACATCTCATTGAAACCTCAATCACATTACTTCAACATGCTCAATTACCCTCCACATTCTAGACTTATGCCGTGCATATTGCTTCTTACTTAATCAATAGAATGCCTTCTGCTGTCATAGAACACAAATCACCATTTGAATTGTTGTTTGGTACCATACCTCTTATATCTCATTTACGAATCTTTGGGTGTGCTTGTTTTCCATTACTTAGATCTTATTGTCAAAATAAACTTCAACCCAAAACTACTATATGTGTGTTTCTAGGCTATGCTGCTCAATATAAAGGGTACATTTGTTATCATGTATCTAGCAAGCATGTATATGTCTCTAGGCATGTTATTTTTCATGAACATGTCTTTCCCTACAAAGATTTAGTTCACAAACTTCAATCATCTATTGCATCTTCCTCTCCCACATCATCTTCTATAAGACCTATTGTCACACATAACAATGTTATCACAATCCCCCTATTGAGTATTCTACTGCTGCTATTCCATCATCAACCTCTTCCTTGTCCATTACTCTTGCTTCCTTCTCATGAATGTTGACTCCTTGCCTTCTGTTGAACCTTTTCGGCCTGAGGCCATATCAGTTGTTTTGCAAATTCCTCCGATGAACCTACATTCTATGCAAACTAGAAGTAAAAGTGGTATTATCAAGAGGAAATTTCTGCCTCCACACAGTTATAAATTATGGTGTTACTGATTGCTCATTGACAGAACCTAGCACTTATAAAATGGCCATGCAAATACTAGTGTGGGTTACTGCTATGCAGGATGAGCTACATGCTCTTAATTCTCAGGGTACCTGGAGTCTAGTTCCTCTTCCTTCTCACAAAAACTTGGTAGGTTGCAAATGGATTTTTAAAATCAAGAAGAATGCTGATGGTTCTATAGCTCGGTATAAGGCCTGATTAGTTGCCCAGGAATTCAACCAAGAACCAAGTCTTGATTATGGGGAGACTTTTAGCCCAATGGTGAAACCTTCTACAATTAGACTTGTTCTAGCTTTGGCTGCTCATTTTGGCTAGGTGTAATGGCAGTTGGATGTAAAGAATGTTTTTCTTCATGACATTCTTAATGAAGAGGTTTACATGGCTCAGCCCCCTGAGTTTACACACACTAATCATCCTGAACTTGTGTCTAGACTTCACAAGTCCTCATATGGCCTGAAGCAGGTCCCGAGAGCATGGAATGAAAGGTTCACCAATTTTTTACCAACACCGGGGTTTCAGGGCACTTACTCTAACTGCTCTTTATTTGTTAAACACTTTGATGATGGTATTATCATTCTATTGGTTTACGTAGATGATATTATTATTGCTGGGAATCAGTCTTGTGAGGTTCAGAAGATTATTCATGCTCTTGTTGCTGAATTTGATATTAAGGACTTAGGTGATCTACATTATTTTCTAGGCATTCAAATCACTCGTATTCCACATGGTATGTTTTTATCTCAATCTCAGTGTCACGATGACGATTTTTTCACGCTTCACGCCCCGTCATCCCCCGGGTTGGGGGACAACGACGCGAGGTGAAAAAAGGGGTGTGTTTTATAGCCGTTAAAATTACGACTATAATTAGTAGGAGTCGCCACCTAGTATTAAGGTTACTAGGAACCTATTGGTCTACGAGAGTCATGGGTAAGGGGACTTGTTGTGCAAGGAGAAGACGCATCACCCCCAGTGCACCCTACCTAAGGTAAGTTGCATTATTGTTTGATTGTTTTTTTCTAAGTCATTATTTTTGGTCTTTTTCTAAGGTTCAACGTAGATTTCTCTCTGTGAGAGAATCTCTACTTCGCTAGGAGTTGAAAGACTAACCAAAAGAATTTTATACTGCATTTTCAAAAAAATATTTTTTTTGTACGCGGGTGTACTTTACAATGTAATTTTACATCGCAATAAAAGAAAACCCTTTTTTAGTATCCGCAGGTGTACTTTACAATGTAATTTTACACCGAGATAGCTAAACCAAAAATAATTTTTAAGTTTTTTGATATTTTGGCTAAATTCCAACGGATAATCATAAACCGGTTACGATATCCAATTTTCATTTCAAAATATGAGAAAGATGCAACATATTATTTTTACGAAAAATATATATTGAAAAATCTTGGAATTCGGTCGTATGCACAAAAACAACATATTTTTTGTTTTTTTAAATAATATTCCTTTTTTAAATAAATAAAAAATAAAATAAAAAAATCTAGGCCTGGCCTAGCCCAACCAAATGGGCCGACCCAGCCAAGTTGGGCCAAGTGCTCAACTATGAGAGGCTTGGGCTGGGCCGAGAGCAGGTCCAACCCACGAATAAAATGAAAACGGGACAGGAGTGAATTCATATTCACTCCTGCAAACTCCTGCAATGGTTACGTGAACAGTACCAAAGGGTTCGGTTGACGACGACGAGAGGTTTAACTGCTACTACCGCCGGGAAGAGGAGGTCGAGGTGGTTATCCCTGTGATGGTGGCGTCAAAAATGGCGGCCTATGGTGGCCGGGAGGAGCTCCGGTGTCGAGTCTGTGGCTGTCGTTCACTTCTCCTCAAGCTGTTGTTGTGCTCTTCGTTGCTGCTGTGTCACCGGAGAAGAAAGGGAAGGTTGCGATCACTGTTGAGGAGCTTCTAGAGTGGTGGTTGACGGCTGCTGCTGGTGAGGAGACATTCGTCGATGGGGACTGGTTTTTGAGAGAGAACTGCTGGCAGAGAGAGAGAGAGAGAGAGCGGGAGGAGAGAGAGAGATCAACTGCTACTCTACCGGCGAGGACTCTGCCTGCGCCAAGGAAGATGAAGGAGGGACTGCTAGCTTGTAGTGTTCGTGTCCAAGCTTTTTCAGTCACAGTGGTCTCTGCAAATCTGCTCGTCGCCCGTCTGTGATCGTATTCTTTGCAGTATTTTTTTCCTTTGGTTTCTCCTTCTCTGTGTACGTGATTTTTCTGGTTTTTCTCTCTCTATTACGTAAACTTTCTGCTCTTTTCCTCCTTTTTTCTCCCCTCCGTTGCTCTGTCTTTTTTTATTCGTTCCCTTCTTTTGTGCTTCCTTTTTTCAAGGTTTTTCCCCGTCTGCCCCCTGTTTGAGTATTTTCCCTCGTTATTGTTCGCTTTTTGTGCTTCGATTTCTCCTGCCTATTTATAGGCGAATGAGGTAAGGTGCAGGCATGGGGGTGTTGTCCACGGGATGGTGTTGCAGAGGGAGTGGGTTGAAGGCATGGCTGCATGAGCATGGCTGCCGGCATGGTGCAGCATAGCTCTGGTAGGCCTAAGAA